>VZQC01013236.1:2101345-2127873 GCA_009823505.1 Rhizomys pruinosus | reverse complement strand
TTCCCTCCCTCCCTCCCTCCCTCCCTCCCTCCCTCCCTCCCTCCCTCCCTCTCTCTTCTCTCTCCTCACATTGCCCCTGGCTTTTCTCTCTTCCTTTCTTCCTTCCAGGAACACTAGCATATATCAAATCCATTGTATCGACACCGTTTGTAGATAAAGTGTCCATTCGTCAGCTATAAGGACAATTTTGGGGACTCCGAGTATAAGCTGCACTGACAGCCACTGAGGCAGTAGAAGCAAAGAGGATGTAGGTTCAGTTTCAACATACTATCTCTTTCATTAAACACTGAAAACATCTTCAGGAAGGGGCTTGGTTTGTGAAGAGCTGGCTTTGCTCTCTATGGAGACTATGAAAAACTGAATTTCTCTGTGAAGCAATTATGCATATTTTATAAACATGTAATTGGGTTTCAAATTATTCTTTTTTGTTGTTTATCTGGTTTTTTTTTTTTTTTTTATACAAGATTACATTACAAATCAAAGCTAGACCCGTGTCCTCTTCCCTGTTAGGTCCAGGCTTCCCAGAATCCTAAGGGGCACACAGGTGCCTACTTCCTCCAGAAGCTGCCAATAGTCTAACCTCTTCCCCTATACCTGAGGCCCCGCCCTATGGGTATAAAGGGTGGACCCCAGCCGCCATCTTGCTCTCTCTGTGTCCCTTTCTCTCTGTGTCCCCCTCTCTCTCTCTGTCCCCCCATCCCCCGGCTTTCTCTCTGTTCCCCCTTCTCTCTCTCTCTCTCTGCCCCCCTCTCTCTGCCTCTTTGCCCCCTGCCATGCTGTCCGGTTCCACCACGTGTCTGCAGGCGGCTCACGCTGGCAGTCCCACATGGAAGTAAAGTATGTTCCTGGAGTGACCTAAGCCTCATGTGCTTTTTATTGGGGGTTTCGTGCTTTTTTATAACCTAACACTTCCTACCCCCTATCTGTTTTTTTTTTTTTGAAACAGAGTCTTCCTGTGGCACCAGCTGGCCTAGATCTCACTATGTAGAGCAGCATGGTATTGAACTCACAGAGATCCACCTGCCTCTGCCTCCTGAGTGCTGGAATTAAAGGCATAAGACAACCATTCCTGGCTCTTTTTTTCCCCCCTGCAATTCTGACTATAACTAGATAAACCAACTATAGTGACAACTATTAATGTCACAATGAATGATTTTTTTTTTTGTCTTATTGAGACGGGGTTTCCCTATAGCCCCAGCTGGCTTGGAACTCACTCTGTAGACCAGGCTGGCCTTGAATTCAGAGATCCACCTGCCTCTGCCTCCCGAGTGCTAGGATTAAAGGCATATGCCACTATGCCCAGCTTAAAGACGGTTCTTAGCCACCATGTGGGTGCTGGGAATCGAATCTGGGTCCTCTGTAAGAGCAGTTGGCACTTTTAACTGCTGAGCCATCTCTCCAGCCCTGAATGATCTTGTTATTTGAGAGTACATCCTAGTATCACAACAACACAGTACAACCGAAAACCCAGTGACAGACACTGTCACATGCATCTCAGTCTCATGTGGTGAACCCTATAGTCTCCCAAGTCTATCTCTGCCTCTGGTATTGTCAAAAGTGGCTTTCATTTCTCTCAGTCAGATGACCCAGTGAAGTATTGGTTTGTTGGTTTGTTAAGCCGGGCGTGGTGGCGCACGCCTTTAATCCTAGCACTTGGGAGGCAGAGGCAGGAGGATCTTTGTGAGTTCAAGGCCAGCCTGGTCTACAGAGTGAGTTCCAGGACAGCTGGGGCTACAGGGAGACCCTGTCTCGAAAAGACCAAAAAAAAAGAAGTTTATAATTAAATGTGTTTAAAAGGTTATATACCTGTATCTGGGCTGAAGAGAAGGTCTAGCGGTTAAGAGTGCCGACCACTCTTGCAGAGGACCCGGGTTTGATCCCCAGCACCCACATGGGGGCTGAGAACCGTCTGTAACTCCAATTCCAGGAGAACTCCGGTTCCAGGGGAATCCTGCACCCTCTTCTGACCTCTGCGGCATTGCATGGCACAGGTGCACAAACCTACATGCAGACAGTACATTCATACACATAAAAAATAAATTAATTAATAATAAAAAAAAAAGGNTTTGGTATTTTTGAGACAGGGTCTCCCTTTTAGTACCAGGTGTCCTAGAGCTTGCTGTGTAGACCAGGCCGGCCTTGAACCCACAGAGATCCACCTATCTCTGCCTCCCGAGTGCTGGAATTAAAAGCGTGCGCCACCATGCCCGGCGAGAAAATATATTCCTAAGGAATAGGAAAGGAAACCAAAGCCCAGGGGCATTAAAAACCTTACTCAAGGTCACCGGTTCATAAAGCGGGGCTTAGATTCGACTCACTGTGGCCTTCTGCCAAAGCCCTTACTCTTCTCTTTGACCCATGTAACTGCCCACTGGATATTCAATTAGGTTCAGTCCTGAACTCTAATCCCAAGGGTTTGTTATAAGTCGCTTTTTTGCCCTTTAAGGTTTACTTACCTAAATAATTTGAGGTAATCTGCCAGTTTAGGGATATCTGTAATGTCCTTCTAAGGAAAAATAAAAAGTAACAATTACTAGCAGAAAGCTCACACAGGGACCGGCTCAAAGTAACAATTACTAGCAGAAAGCTCACACAGGGACCGGCTCATTCAACACACAGTAACTTTGGCAATCACTTGCTGCATACAATACAGACTTTACACCCGAGTTAGTTCAAACAAAAGAAAATGAAAGACTCTGTTCCTCAGCCATAGGAGTCACAGAAGTGGCCTCTTTGGGAGGGGAGGGGAGGATTGGGAGCTGAATGCAGAACATTAACGAACGTCCGGGTGGCAAAGTCCTGTTTCCTGGTTTTGGATGTTGACTTGGATGATAATACTAACTTGTTAATATGTACATTTGTATGTTTTTCACTTTTCTGTGTCAGGATAAAAATGTAAAAAAAAAGATGAAAAAAATTGACTAAGACTTCTTGTATCAACCAATCATTCAAGTTAAGAAATTGAGTTAGAATTGATTTATGTAGGAACAAGATTTCTTGTAATTTTTACGTTAAAGTGGGTTATTCTCCTTATAATATATCTGGGTCACTGATTAAACTGAACATGAAACTGGTTCAAAGTTCATTCTTTCTTCAGCGTCAGTTACTGGTTGGCTGCAAACTGACACACCTATGTTTAGAGTCACATCAAAGTGCCGAGGGAACAAAGAGGGAATTTTTCTTTTATTCCAAGAAAGATTGTTTTCTGTTACTTGTACTCAGGGTAGGAGGTAGACAAAAGAAGCTCTAATTTCACAGAGCCTGTCTGCTCTGCAGCTTGCGGCACTTCCTAGAATCCTAGCATTCAGATTGTAGTAGTTGCTCCTGCAGGAAACCAATGTCCTAGTTTAAATAAGGATTTTAAATCACATTGCTGGGTGTGGTAGCACAGGCCTTTAATCCTAGCACTTGGGAGGCAGAGGCAGGTGGATCTTTGTGAGTTCAAGGCCAGCCTGGTCTACAGAGCAAGTTCCAGGACAGCTGGAGCTACAGGGAGACCCTGTCTCAAAAAGACAAAAAAAAACCAAAAACCAAAAAACAAAAACAAAACACAGTGAATGTGTAAGACACAGTGACTCGTTCTCATCCTCATTAATATTAAATTCAAATTTCAGTGCACCCACTGCTCTTATTCAATGCGATTAAACTCATGATTACTCCCTTGATTGAAGGAGTTGAATAAAAAGAATGCCACTCAAAGAATCAAACGGAAAGGACTTTCCAGTAACAAGGCGCAAAGGTGATAAGCCAGTTTTCTATTGAGGGTTTTATTTCCTGAACTCAAAACTGTTTAGGAATGTTTGATAATGTCTCAGAGAAAAGCCATCTTCTTCTGCCAGCCTTACCCAGTGGACGTATGATAAGAAGATGGGTTTTCTTTATTATTATTATTATTATTTTTTTGGTCTTTTCGAGACAGGGTTTCCCTGTAGCGCCAGCTGTCCTGGAACTCACTCTGTAGACCAGGCTGGCCTTGAACTCACAAAGATCCGCCTGCCTCTGCCTCCCACGTGCTAGGATTAAAGGCATGCGCCACCACGCCCGGCTTTTCTTTTTTCTTTCTTTTTTTTTTTTTTTGGAGAAGATGGGTTTTCTATCTACCAGTGTCTTCTCTGCCCGCACAGCTGCACGCCACAGGCAGGAAGTTCTCTCCGCGTTCCTTGCTAGTGACGTACAGCCCCGTAGGACGCTTTCCCACACACTACGCCAAGGGATTCCCCAGGAAGAAATGCAGCACAAAATGCTTGCCATTGGTGGTGGTGAAATTACCTTATAGTGCCTTTCAGAGCTACCCAGAGAAGAACCAGCTTGGATATGAACAGCTTGCTTTTCTTGGAAGACCTTTTTGTTCTCTTAGTTCTAATCTTAAAAAGTTCATCTGTGAGTCAGAACAAACTGAATCCTCAGAAGCATTCTTACCAAAGCGTTGTCTGCCTTCCCACCTTCCAGCGTCACTTCCAGATCTGACAGTGCTGCATCCACTTCATCAACCTCAGACTTGGTCGGAAGATCCTGTATTTCAGCAGACAGCGACAGTTTGCTGATGTGATACTAAAATGGAAGCAGAGGCTTGGATTTTATTTAGTTACTTGATTTTACCTTTAATTATTATTTAAAAATAATTTATTTATGCCGGACATTTATCGTAGCATTTGGATGGCAGAGGCTCAGGCTAGCCCCAGACTTGACAGGTAGCCCAGGCTAACCTTGACCTTTTAATCCTCCTTCCTCAGTCATCCAAATGCTGGGATTACAGGTCTACACTAGTATGTTTGGCTCAAAACAGAGGCTTTAGAAATGTTACAGACAAAAAAAAAAAAATGTTACAGACACAAAAAGAGCATTATGCATTTCTTCTTAAGGAGAATTTCCCTGGGATTCTGAACATTTTCTAAAAGGAGATCTATCTGTGCAGGGAAAAAAATCACATCTAATTGGATACGGTCTGATTTACAGTTAGTTGTGCTCGAACTTGGTTCTTCCTTGTCACTGAGTGCCAATGTGGTAGACAAATGAGGAGAACAAATGCCTTCCATATGTGCACATGTGTGGATTATGAGGATGTTTTACATTTACTCTCTTCATTTCATTTCTTTCATGAAAGCAACAGACTCCACGTCTCCATACCTGTAGTGCTGCAAAGATCAACATTTCTTCTTCTGTGCAGTCAATTTCTTCCAAAAGAACAGCCCACCTGGCTTGCTCATAGAGTTGATTTATTCGAACAGCATCATACTAGAGAAAGAGACAGTTGTATATGTGTTCGGGGGCTACTTATATTCCACAACACAAAAATTCCTGAATAACTGAGACTATTCTCTGTGAATCACATGAACTAAACTCTAGCTCAGGGAACGGAAAGGACACCCTGTCTTTCTGTCGCCTCAGCTCTTTGGACTTCTGAGTTCAGAAGGAACTTTCCCCAAATATTTTCCAGAGTTTCTTCAAGTGGCCAAAGGAATCCATTTTAGATTCCATTATTTTTCCTTTCTTTATCATATTTCTATTGAAAGTAAAGATACTACAGGACAGGAATAAAAGGTGATATTGGTCTTCAAATTCTGTGCCATTCTAAGAAGGATCTGACAGGGATTTTTAAGTGAAACTTTCTATCAGTTCTCTAGTTAAGTTAGAAGAAACAATGTTCAAGTGTTGTCAAGAGAAACAAAGGCTGAGGGAGGCCCTCCCACCCCCAGACATCAAACATGCATAGCTACAGTAGTTATGACAGTGTGGTATTGGTTTATGGCAATGGTTAGTAAAGCAATGCCTGGAAAGAGATCTGTGTATGTGTACAAGGTGTGTATGTGGATTTAATACCAAGTGAAAATGGCATTTAAATTTAAATAATTATGTTTTATGTGTATGTGTGTTTTGCATGCATGTATATAAGTGTACTATGTGCATGCAATGCCTGTGGAAGCTAGAAGAGGCATCAGATTCCCTATAACTGGACTTGGGACAGTTGTTAGCTGTCCCAAGTCCAGTGGGTGCTGGGAACCCAACATGGGTACTCTGCAAGTACTCTTAACTGTGGAGCCATCTTTCTAGCCCCACAAAACAGCATGCTATATTAAGAAGGAAAGGAGTCAATGTCCTTATACACTGTTGAAAATGCATGAGTGTTTGGAGAATAAAAAATCCAAAACAAACAAACAAATGACAACAACCAAAAATTTATAAAGGAGCTGGAGAGTTGACTCAGTGATTAAAAGCATTGGTTGCTCTTGCAGAAGACCCTGGTTCTATTCCCAGCACTCACATGGCAGCTAATAATCATCCATAACTCCAGTTCCAGGAGAATTTGATACCCTCTGCTGACCTCTGTGGGCATTGAAGGACATGGGTGCATTACATACATGTAGGCAATACATTCATACATATAAAATAAAACTATAAATAAAATATAAAAAAGAATTTAAAGATACAAAACCTCAATGGGGCACCACCTCACACCCACTATGATGGATCTAAATCCAATAACCAGGCAATAATCAGTGGTGGTGAGGATGTGGAGCAGTCAGGACACACATCCATAGCAGAGCAGCCTCTGTGGAAAACAGACCTAAACACAGAATAGGATCCAACAATTCTACTTCAAAAGTTAAAAGGAAAGGCTCAGATATTTGACACTCAGGTTCATAGTAGGATTATTCACAAGAGCCAAAACACTGAAGCAACACAAACGTCCATTGATGGATGAGTAGAAAGCAATATTCCACACTGGAATATTATTTAGCTTTAAAAAGGAAGAGAATTCAGACTCATGCTGAAGCACAGATGAACCTCAAAAACATATGTGAAACAAGCTACACACAAAGGGAAAATATTATATGATGCCACTAATATGAGTGATCTTGATTTGACAAATCCATAGAGCCAAGAAGTCAAGTATTCTGAGATTACCCAGGGGCTGGGGAGAGAGGAAGGAAGTTATTGTTTAATGGTTACATACATTTTTTTGTTTGTTTGTTTTTTTGAGTCAGCGTCTCCCTATAGCCCCAGATGGGCTGGAACTCACTCTGTAGACCAGGCTGGCCTTGAACTCACAGAGATCCACCTGCTTCTGCCTCTTGAGTGCTGGGATTAAAGGCGTGCACCACCACACCTGGCTAGACGGTTCTTAGCCGCCATGTGGGTGCTGGGAATTGAACTTGGATCCTCTGTAAGAGGAGTCAGTGCTCTTAACCACTGAGCCATCTCTCCAGCCCGGTTACATACATTTAATGGGTTTAGGGTGATGAAAAAGTTCTGGAAAGGCATTGTGTTAATAACTGCACAATGCTGTGTATGTAGTTAGTACCACTGAGTTGCCACGTGGAAATAACTAAGATGGCAAATGAATAATATACAATAGAAGAGTAAAAAGAAACTCAAACTTGTGCATGAATATCCATATCCATAGCCTTATAAATGATACTCAAAAGTAGAAATAATGCAAAAATCTTTTGACCAATGAATGACTATATATAGTTCACACACACAATGAGATAAAAAGAAATGCTATGTGCTGTAGAATTTAACTTATAGGTAGTTTTCAGAAGAGGTAAATCCATTTTTTTTTTTTTTTAATTTTGAGATAGGGTCTCGTGTATCTCAGTCTGGCTTTGAACTCATCACGTAGCCAAGGATGACTTTGAACTTCTGACCCTCTTGTTTCCAGAGTGCTGGGATTCCAGGCAGGTACCGTCCCATCCAGTACTATGTGGTGCAGGGGATTGAACCCAGTGCTAGGCAAGCACTGAATGACTTCCTCAGCCAGAATAGGCAAATCCACCAAGAAAGTGGATTGTTGCTTGCCTGAGTTCGAAGGTTGGGGGGCTGCTAATGGAGTGTGGGGTTTTTTATGGGTTGATGAAATGTTCTGTTATTGGCAGCAGTTATGATTGAACAATTCTATGAAGGCATAAAGAACCCCACTGAATTGTGCATATTGGTGCGTGAATACCTGGCATGTAAATTTGGACAGGGGAGGCCTTTTGCTCCTCTTCTTTCCCTCCTCCTCTTTCCCTGCCCCTCCCTGCTCTTCTTTCTGTCTTTTTTTTGTTGTTTTCAAGACAGGGTCTCCCTGTAGCTCTGGCTGTCCTGGAACTCACTATGTAGACCAGGCTGGCCTTGAACTCACAAAGATCTGCCTGCTTCTGCCTCCTAAGCCCTAGGATTAAAGGAGTGTGCCACGACACCCGGCCTTTCTGTCTTTAGTGTTGGGGACTGAACCCAGGACTGGAATGAGTTCTCCTGCTGAGCCACATTTCCTGTCCGAGACAAGATGCCTAAAAGTTATGATGTGTAGATGGGCATCATACATTTATAGGACTAAAGGTTTGTTTAATAAACAGTGAAAAACAACCTAAAAGGCTATACATTTATAAGATATAAATTAAAAGAAAATATTTTCAGTAATTAGAAAAGATAATATCCATCATATACAAACTTCCTATAAATGAACATAAAAATACAATCAGCAGAATCTGAAGCCAGAGGAAACCAAACAGCCAGTCAGTTACACATTGGGAAAGCTGCTCAACATCATTTGTAACAAGAGTATTCAAACTAAAGAGGATAACATTCCAATCAGATTTCCCCAAATTGATGTTGATTATATTTGGGTTGGCGAGGATGTGGAACAAACAACTGGCACTTTGCAAAAAATGCAAGCACTCAGAAGACACACACTGGTCTGTGGGGCAGCCTTTCTTTTATGTCTCCGCTGATGAAAGAGTGAATTAGACTTGGTCCCCTGACATGGAAGACAGCCACAGTGCATACTTGCCACAGTGCAAGCTACAGAGCATGTGAAAGATCCCCCTTACACAGGGAATAGATAAGATCTAGGAAAATCTGCAAGACTAGACAGCTGCAGGGCAGATGGGTGTGTTCCCCAAAGAGAAAGGCTGTGGCGAGATGACTGTTCCTTTCTGTCTTCTTTTAAAGTGAGTTTATTGTGTATGTTTAAGATTTATATGGGGCTGGAGAGATGGTTCAGCAGTTAAGGACATGGGTTGTTCTTGCAGAAGACCCAGGTTGGTATCTCAGCATTTACCTGGCAGCTAGCAACTGTCCACAACACCAGTTTATGGGAATGAGAAACCCTCTTCTGTCCTCTATAGGCATTGCATGACATGGGTACACTTATATACATGCAGACAATACATGCATACACATAAAATAAAAATAATAAAAATGTTAAGATTTACAACATGAAACAATGGAATGCATATGGAAATGAAATGGCAGCAGGCCTGTCATCTCAGTTATTTTTTTTTGTGTGTGAAAAGAATAGCTATTTTACTGTTTCATCAAAATCTTAATTTAACAAAAACCTATAGCACATACACTTATTTTGCCTACAATCTCCATATTGTATGATCTATCCTGGATATCTGCTACTTTCTAGCCTTTGACCCAGTCTCCCTATTTTCCATCCACTGCACTTGCAATTCTATAGCTTGTGTAACCAAGTGTTTTTTTTTTTTCTGTTTTGGATTCTATGTGTAAGTGAACTTCGCAGTATTTTTCTCTCTGTGTCTGCTCTATGTACTTAGCACTTGAGTCCTCCAGATGTAACCATGTTTTGGCAAATGGCAAGATCTCTGTTAAGGTCATTCACATGTATGTATATGAGACACCACAGAATCTTTATCCATCCAGGCAAAACCTCATTTTTATTTGAAGTAGCCATTTTTAAAGTTTGATTTAAAAAAAACTTAATTGTGGCTATATCTATCTATCTATCTATCTATCTATCTATCATCTATATATATATATATCAATCTTAGCCATTTTAAATGTACAGTTTAGTGGCATCTCACTTTGCTGCACAGCTCCTGCAAAATTCCTTTCACCTTACAAAACTAAGATTTTGTTTCTATTAAATTATAGTTCTATGCTAGATTATGTTTTGCTTTTAAAAACCCTTTTCAAATTTGTTTTTGCGTGTTGTATTTGTGGATGTGTTTGAGGCCAGAGGATGGTGTTGGTGTCCTCCTTTGTCACTCTCTCTCTGCCTTATGTTTTGAGGCAAAGGCTCTTCCTGTGGAGTTCCTCATTTTGCAGCCTGGTAGGCATGCAGCTAGCCCCAGCGATCCTTCTGTCTCAACCCCCACAGTGGTGAGCCCCGACATACAGAACATGTGAGACTATACCTAGCTACTTGGGTGCTGGGATCTGAACTCAGGTCCTCATAGTTGTGTGACACACACTTTTAAATTAATTAATTAATCAATCAATTATTGTTATGTGTTTTGCCTGGATGTGTGTAACCGCACTCATGCATGCTCAATGCCCAAGGAAGTCAGACGAGGCATCGGCACCCCTGGAACTGGAGTTTCCGACTGTTGTCAGCTGCCATGTGAGCGGTGGGAACCAAATCCTAGCTCTTCTGTCAGATCAGCAAGTGCTCTTAACTGCTCTGCCATGCTCTGCCATCTCCAGCCCCATTTAAATTTTATCATTTGCACTGAGTATTTGTTATACTGTATCCTTTGGAAAGATAGAAATGGCAAAGGAAATGTGAAAAAGAAATGGAAAATAGGTAGAGTAGTCAGCAGAATTACCTGGAGTAGGATTAACACTGGCTGGCTTTTCCTTTTTTGTTAATCTTATGCCTATCAAGAAAAAGGTGACAGGGAATGTGAAAGTCTGAAGCCAGCTAATAACGCTGACGACAGGTAAGTGGGAAAGCTGACCTGCTGCACTGCATGGGCACAATCCTCTGCATTTCTAATGTTACTGAGAAAGGAAGACAAACACACAGCCAAGAAGGTGGGACTGACTCCTAAGGGGAGGATGCTGAGACTCTTAAAGTCTGTCTCTGTTCTGTGAAACTCCACACAGAGCATGTGAGGGGTTGGCTTGACGCCTTCCCCAGAGAAATGGAAACAAACACTTGAGAAGAAGTGTAGCAGTGCTGTTTGCACCAGGCGGGAGTGAACACACTCCAGTGTTCCTCCCGGAGTTGGTGAGTGGACAGAACAAGCTGCACGCAGTGGGAGCTGCACAGCAACAAGGAAGCAGGATTACTGGTGTGGGCGCAGCGAGGTCTCACTAATGTGCCCGCCTGGTGAGGACCCCTGACACAAAAAAACACCCTTCTGCAAGACCATTCTAGAAAGGACAGAGCTTGGAATAGAAAGCAGACCAGGTTAGGTTGGGGTCAGTCAGTGACTGACAAAAAACAGATTTAAGGACACATACACACATGCACGCATGCACGTCTTTTTGAGACATAGTCTCCCTATAGCTGCTACTGGCCTGGAACTCACTAGGTAGACCAGGATGGCCTTGAACTCACAGTGATCTATCTGCCTCTGCCTCCTGAGTGCTGGAATTAAAGGCGTGCATCACCACACCTGGCTCCATTTTTTGAATTTAAAAATTTTAAATTAATAAAGAATCTCATGTAGCTCAGGTTAACCTGCAACTTGCTGTGTGGTCTAAGCTGGCCTTGAACTCTTGATCCTACTTGAGTTGAGTAATGGTATAGGCCATGTTGCCTGGATTTCAGTGGATGAATTTTTTTTTGGTATTTTTGAGACAGGGTCTCCCTTTAGTCCCAGCTGGCCTGGAGCTTGCTCTGTAGACCAGGCTGGCCTTGGCCTTGAACTCACAGAGATCCGCCTGCCTCTGCCTCCCAAGCACTAGGATTAAAGGCATGCACCAACACGCCTGGCTCTCAGTGGATGAATTTTATGGAACTTAAATTATAGCTTGATTAAGACTTGAAAACTAGCTGGGCGTGGTGGAACATGCCTTTAATCCCAGTACTCGGGAGGCAGAGACAGAGGTAGGCAGATCTCTGTGAGTTCAAGGCCAGCCTGGTTTACATAGTGAGCTCCAGGCCAGCTGGGACTAAAAGAGAAACCCTGTCTCAAAAAGACAAAAAGCAAAAAACAACAACAAACAAAAAACAAAAAACTTGAAAACCAAAAGAAAAAAAAAACCATGTACAGTGTACATGAGTCCAGATATGGTGTCCCAGATACTGGGGAGCCTCAAGCAGGAAGGATCAGTTGAGCCCAGGAATCAAGAGACTAGCCTGGGTAGCCTGGCCGATTTCCTCTGAAAATCAAACAACAAACAAACAAAACCAAAAGCCGAGCAGCCACTACTGTACTTCACAAAAAAAGCCTTGCTGGAATTCACAGATTATGGATAAAGTCTAAACAGCAGTGATGTCACTGATACTTAAATTTGATTAATGAAGTATCACACCTCACTGTCACCTGTCAGCTTCCAGCCCCAGTGCTTAGCAGCCCTAATGCTGCAGGGAACTTCATGGATCACTCAGCAAGGCCTCCCTCAGACGCAGCCAATAAAGACTGAAAGAATAATAAAGGCTTCTACACCAGAACGTCCTTACATCCACAACAAGCCAAATAAAATAACTGTCAGTAAAAATACCAAATAGCAATTACCTACAGTTACAAATTAGCACTAGGAGAGCAACAGGACCTAGAGTAAGATGTCAAAGCTGCAGGCTGCCCAGCCCAGTCCCCAGAGTGACCCAGGAACTTGCTGTGAGCTCTGCCCTGATTTAGAGGCTGGTTGATTTTTCCATGCAGGTGCTGGGATACCGAAGGCTCTTCTGCAGGTCACTGACAGGTGCCTCGGAGTCTCTTGTCTGAGAGCACGCTCAGCTGCCCTCTAGAGACTCAGGAATGAGCTTCTCCTTAGAGGGGATGTGCTACTCAGGCTCTCCTTAGAGAGGATGGGCTACTCAGGCTCTCCTTAGAGGGGATGGGCTACTCAGGCTCTCCTTAGAGGGGATGGGCTACTCAGGCTCTCTCCATGGCTCTCTCAGTTGACTGAAGCTAGAAACTGCAAGCCAGGACATGGATTCTGCCCTGTCTGCTCTGTGCATCCCAGTTTCCATCCGTCTAGTTCAGTAAGTGCCCTCCCCATACTCGATACCACAGTACTAACAAACAATAAATCCATTATTATCCTTTCCAAGTTCTCAAGAAAGCACACTGCTTTTCTGTTGGCTGGGGCAGCTGTTGGTATCTTAGGGCACCTCTAACTGATGTGCTTATTGCCTACAGAACAGGAAAATAACCTGGGCTAGAAAAAGGGCTCCCTCTTTGATCCACACATTTTTTTTTTTTTTTTTTTTTTTTTTTTTGTCTTTTTCGAGACAGGGTCTCCCTGTAGCCCCAGCTGTCCTGGAACTCACCTTGTAGACCAGGCTGGCCTTGAAATCACAAAGATCCGCCTGCCTCTGCCTCCCAAGTGCTAGGATTAAAGGCGTGCGCCACCACGCCCGGCCGATCCACACATTTTAAAAGGAGCAAAAGTGCTTACAATGAACCAATTTATTTTGAATAATTTAAAAATGGACAAAAGGCTGTCCAGTAAAAACTTTAACAACCTCCTTTTCTTGTTCTCCAAGAACGACAGTTGCTCTGTGGACTTGGAATATTGCTTTGACTGTTAGCATTCTGAGTGTGTTCAAAGGTGACTGCCATATATGGTGGCACACACAGATGATCCCAGCATGTGGGAGGTGGGAGGCTACATAGTGAGGCGCTGTATTGAGAAAACAAAATAAAAAAAAGCAAGGAGGGAAAGAGGGAGGAAGGGGAAGGAGAAGAGAGAGGAGGCGCGGAGCCGAGTATTTGAGATTGAGAGAGCGAGTTGGAGGCCGCTGGACTGATGAGAGGAGAGGAGAGGAGAGAGAGAGAGAGAGAGAGAGAGAGAAGCTAGCTTATTCATTCTTAACAACAATGTAGTATGTATGGATGTATCATAACGTATTTAAACAATTCTTTACTGATTGATGGACATTTATGTAGTTTCCAATCTTTTCCTAAAACAAACAATGTAGTAATAACCTCATGTGTGTGTGTGTGTGTCTGTGTAGTGTATGCAAGTGTGTTTGTGTGCTTGTGTGTATCAGTGAGTAAGTACCACTTCTATGAATACTTCACAGTAGATTTGTGGGTCAAGGCTATGCAGAGTTATAATTCTGATATTGTCATATTGCTTTCTTTCTTTCTTTTTTTTTTTTTTTTGGTCTTTTCGAGACAGGGTCTCCCTGTAGCCCCAGCTGTCCTGGAACTCACTCTGTAGACCAGGCTGACCTTGAACTCACAAAGATCCGCCTACCTCTGCCTCCCAAGTGCTAGGATTAAAGGCGTGCGCCACCACACCCGGCTGTCATATTGCTTTCTACAGAGGGTAGAGTAATTTTTATTTACAATTAATGTAGGAGATCCACCTTCTGTTTTATTATTCATTTCTTTAGTTTATTAAGAAACACATATATTACTATATCATTTTGAAAAAGAATTGGGTTATTACAGTTCAATGCACCTGTTCCATTTACAGTTCAATGCACCTGTTCCATTTGGCAGAGCTATGCATTTTAGTAAATTAATTTTGAAAACAATGCCTGACCATTTTGGGTTCCTAGCACACAGCTTATACTTGACACATATGGTTGCTAAATATAAATATGTGAAGAAATAAATAAATAGATGGTACAAATATTTGACTAGATAAGATGGTGCAAAGTACTGACTTAGCAATTAGAAAACGCATGGATATATTTTATGTTAATATAATATCTAATTGAGGGAAAATTTCAAGGCAGACTATGAGGATATATAGCACAGAACAGCATAGTTTAAATTAACTGGGAACTGCCAGGCATGGTGGTACATGCCCAGCACTCGGGAGGCAGAGGTTGGTGGATCTCTGTGAGTTTGAGGCCAGCCTGGTCTACTTAGTGAGTTCCAGGACAGGACAGCCAGAGCTACTTTTGAGACAGGGTCTCTCAAAAAGACCAAAAAGAAAAAAAATTAACTGGGAATTAAGTGAGGAAAGAGTGAAGTTGAACCAAGAATGCGACTAAAAATGAAATCATAAGAAAAGCATTGATCTGCGTCTCGCAGACCATGTAATCCCCTCCCCAACGTTCACAATGCACTTAAACAACCACACAGCAAGAACGGCTGCTTTGGAGACCGAGTCACGCCCCCTGACGATTGTACTAAAGAGCCAAAACTCGCTCCTGTTCCACAGTTCACTGTGAGTTATGTGTTCCAGACAAAAGACAGACTCATCAGCTTTATCTTGAGTCTAAACTGAAGGTTGACCAGGAGCTTTTTCAGAGAAATAATGAGCAATGTGTCTGGGAGGTGGCTCAGTAAAGGCTAAAAAAACTTTACAAACCTCATTTATTTATTTAATTTTATGTGTAGATTGTTTGGCTTGCATATATGAACATGCACCCATGTTGCTCAGTGCCTGTGGAGGTCAAAAAGGGTGCTGGATCCCCTGGAACTGGAGTTGTGGGTGGTTGTTAGCTGCCACCCGTGTGCTAGAAACAGACTCTAGGTCCTCTGGACGAGGAGCAGGTGCTTTTAACTGCTAAGCCGTCTTTCCAGCCCTCAGCCGTTCCCTTTTCCTCAGAGCCCTTCCACCTCTGCAGAGAGAACTCTTGTGCACTTACCTCATGGTCCTGCTACTCACAAGAACCTGCTCTTAACCTGGCCTCTGGCCTCTGGCCTCTGGCTTCCTTAGGCTTTAAGAGCTGTGGTTCTGTGTGCCACTTGTCCTGTCTCTTCACTCCTGTGAACTGCAGACAGGCAGTGCACACCACGCTGTACATACTAGGAGACTCCTGCTAAGTCAAGTGCAGCTTAGCAAGCCCACTAGGCAGCAAGAATGAAACTCCAGTTATGTACACCCTACATAACTAACTGCAGAGACAGCAGATCACACAAATCAGTCCTAATCTTGATAATGAAATGACTTAGTTTTACACTTCCAGGCATTCACTTTACAAAAGAAAAAAATAAACAAAAGAAAAAAAATGTCTTACTTGAGGATTCAAGTCAAAGAAAGAGTAGTATTTAAATCGTAACAGCAGCTGGTCATCCTCTTGGATGCCTTGTTCCATAAGAGAGCGCGAGGAATCCAGCCAGCTAGGAAACATAGTTGGCATTTAGACATCAGTTGGTTTTGCATATCTACTCATTGTATTGTATGCAGACATATGGCATATATCTTTGAACACATGTAGGATAAGCAATATCAACAAAACCAGTAAACAAACACCCACACCCACACCTACAAACACACATACACACACACACACACACACACACGAGTGTGCGTGCTTGTAAGTGCAAATAGCTTATATTTGCACTTTACCTTATTGTTCAATGAAAATATTTAAAAATATATTATTTTTATCTTATGTGCGTGTTTTGCCTGGATGTACATAAGTACACCACATGTGTGCAGTGCTCATAGAGGCCAGAAGGGCACTGGATCCCCTGGAACTGAAGTTACAGACAGATGGTAGCTGCCATGTAGGTGCTGGGAACCAAATGTAGGTCCTCTGCAAGAGCAGCCAGTGCCTTAACTGCTGAGCCATCTTTCTAGCCCCTACCTTATAGTTTTTAAGATAAGAAAAAGACTCATTGATACACAAACATTATAGGAGCCAGGGAAGTTATTATCATCTAGTGTTTGTCCTCCTCTTCCTCTTCCTCCTCCTCTTCTTCCTTCTCCTCCTCCTCTTCTTCCTTCTCCTCCTCCTCTTCCTCCTCTTCCTCCTCTTCCTCCTCTTCCTCTTCTTCCTCCTTTTTCTCTCCTTCCCCTTCTGCCTCCTCCTCCTCCTCTACTTCCTCCTTCTCTTTTTTGAAACAGGGTCTCACCACATAGTCTAAGCTGGCTTTGAGCACATGAACTTCCTGCCTCAGCTTCGTGAGTGCTGGGATTATATGCATGTATCACCATGCCAGGTGTTACCTCAGTGTAACTTTGTCTCAATGGCGTTACATGATTTATTCAAGGTCACAGCTCCACAGTGGAGCCAACAGGCAAGTCTGTGTCTCTGACCACACTGCTAGTCTGCTGTGGTTCAGCCCAAAGCTAGGTCCATCTTAGCAACATGACATTGTCATCCACAAAGCTCACAACTGAGAACTGCACAATGGAGTTAAAAACAAAAAGTTTTTTTTAATATCTCGTAATTTTAAGTAAGTTTATAATTTTGTGTTGAGATGCATTTGTAACTATCTTGGGCCCATGTAGCCCATGGCCATGTTTAGTAGAGCTTTCTGCACTGGGAGAAGTAGTAATGCCTGTGTTATGTAAGGCACTGACTTCTAGCCAGATGTGGTTATTGCATATTTAAATGTGGATAACGTCACATCTTAATTTTAATGAAAGAGAAGTGGTGTTTTACAAAAGGTAACATGAGTTAGGTCAACTACCTTCAATTGTCTTCAACTGGCTGGTGGATGCCACCATGCCTATAATTGACTCTATATTCCCCAAATAAGTTTTCATACCCACAACAATAAAGTCACACTATTGTACGATAAGCCACTGAGTTATCTGAACACACGGATACTGTGACACTTTCAAGGTACTGAGATGGTCATAGACTTTACGCTGTACTTACTTAGCCCTTCTTTTCTGTTAAAGTTAGCATTCTAACTTTGCTAAGGAATCCCAGTCTCCAGGTCTATTAAGTCAAAAGTTGAAGAGTCCGTTTCTCTTTGACATTTCCTACTGTATGAGAGCAAGAACTTCGTCCTTACCCTGCATTTAGCTTGGCTTTATCCATCAGAGATCGAGGCTGGAACATATCAGCGAGCACATCTGGTGATGGGGGAGGCTGGCTGCAGGCCAGGATGCTGCAGTTTTGCTCTGTCAAAGGACTGTCACTGAACCAGGTCATGGAGGATGAGGCTAGTGAGCCGTTGATGGGGTCATACATGGGCATCATGGTCTTACTGTACAAGCCAGGGCTTACTATGAAGCAAGCAGAGAGGTACTGTCATGGGACATTCAGTTTAGGAATCTTTAGAAGAAGTACATGTCTTCTACTAAAATGAACGTTGAATTTAAATTTCCCAGAGTCAGGGAGATCAGTTACATACAGGTAAAGATCTTGTCTGGATCTTCTCCTCCCCGGAACCCAGAGATGCAAAAGTTATCAAGAATGAACACAGATAAATGCTGAACAATTCTGTTCTTTTTTTGATTTTTTTTTTGAGACAAACCCCAGCTGTCCTGGAACTCACTCTGTAGATCAGGCTAGCCTTGAAGTCACAGAGATCCGCCTGCCTCTCCCTCTGCTGGGATTAAAGGCGTGTGCCACCATACCTGTCCAGTAATTCTTTTCTAACCATTCAAGTTCTCTTATTTCAGCAGCGAGGTCTTGATGTCCTTAGCAAACTGGAGAATGCAGGTACAAAGTATTTTAGGCAGGGAAGAGTAGCCTCTGCCACTTTTAATAAGCCGATAGTTTGGATACCTGGTTCTGCTTTGATCAAGCACAAATCCCTCTTTTATTCTCTGGATTGGAATATACTATACAGGAAAACCTCAGTGTTGGAAAAAGCTAGAGACCATTGTTTTGATATAGGAAGAAAATAATATGCTTTTCATGAACATGAGAATCACACAGAGACAAACCAGTATATTACAAATATACAAAAAGTATATTTACATAATCCAATTTACATCCCTTCTAAATTTTATCTTTTCATTCTCAACTTACAGCCAGATGTACTAAAATTTCCTTTTTGGGCTTTAATCTACAGTCACAAGATGAAAGAACAAATGTTACCTGGGGAACCCGAACCTATTGATGAACTCTCCAGACTTAGAATATCTTCAATAATCGGCTCTTTATTACTTTTGTCTTTCTTCTTTTTCTTCTTAAAATAGTCATCGTGAGGCTTTAACAAGGAAACCTCTTCTGGTCTTCTAATATCTAAAATAAAACAGGAGTTAACAACTAATAAAAACAAAAAATAAGAAAATAAAAGATTCCTTTTGAAACTCAAGAGTTGCTTTGTGTGTTTGACCTGTCTTAGGAAACAGCAGAGGCAAATGGAACCAAAAGGCATCTCGTTTGAAGAATCAGAAGGCAGCAGAGACCCCTGCGTTGATTAGGAGGAGCAAGTAGTGGGTAAGAGTCAGTCCAGTGCAACTTAGAGTTTGTGTTTTGTGGGGTTTTTTTTTTTTCCTTGGTCTTTTTGAGACAGGGTCTCCCTGTAGCCCTAGCTGTCCTGGAACTCACTTTGTAGACCAGGCTGGCTTTGAATTCACAAAGATCCGCCTGCCTCTGCCTCCCAAGTGTTAGGATTAAAGGTGTGTGCCACCGAGCGCCCGACTTGTGTTTTGTGTTTTAATTTGCTGCTGACATACTTCAAGTACAGCAAGCAAAGGAATGGTATAGCACTCTCCTCAGGTGTCCTCCACCTAGCAGCCAGTTACCAGCCAGCTAGCATTTTGCTATTATGTCAGCTCTGCGCTAACAACATTTTCTCTCCTTTCCTTCCTTCTTCCTTTCTCTTCTCTCCCTGCCCTGTTTCATTTTTTAAACAACCACAAAGGACCCCACATCTTTTTCCCTTGTGGACCACAGACTCTGAAATTGCTTCTTTTCCTGCACACTGACCGGCAGTCCTTGTACCCCTATGGCAGATGCCTGCATGCCCAGTGATGCCTTCTTGGCCCTCATCATTTTAGCATATGCCAACCTGACTTCCAACAGTTTCAGGAGCACTGCGTCTCTGTTGACCTGCTAGTGCTGGCTGCTGGCCAGGCTCTGCACTGCTCCCACTCTCTAACAGTCCACTGGCCAGGAGATTCATGTTCCCTAAAAGGAGCCTGCTGTGGTGCAGAGACCCTCACTTTGGTGGGACAGCTCTGAGGCTGTGACTACACTGATCCTAAGGGTTCCAGGTGCCCACAGCGTGACACTCTTCCTGAGGGGATTGCTCACAGTTTACTTCTCCACCACATGCAGTATTTCCTGGTATTGCCACCCAAATTCTCGACTCCTGGTCTCAAGGTATTTGTCTGAAGAAATCAAGCGGAGATAGAGTATAATTGCTGATCAGAACTGCTGATAACCATTAACTCACTCAGCAGTTTTAATCTCAGGTAAAAGCTAAGGAATGCAGCTTCTTTAAGGGATCCTGGGCAGTTCACCTGGAGGTCATGTTGCTGTTCCCTTCAACCTCTCATCCAGTCAGTTCATACACTGCTTGACGCCTAGAGACCTGAGCAGGGCAGCTTGACTCTCTCAGGTCACCTGGCCTGTGACTGTCACCTTATAAAACATGCCAGTGGTCACTCCACATGCTTATTTCATGTGTATATGCTGATGAGTCAAATATTCCAGTGTAAGCATTAAAAACAAAACAACAAAATGAAACTCCTCTAGCTCCAAGCCACAAGATCTGTGAGTTTTTTTCTTCTTCAGAGGGAAAGCCACTGCTAAACTTGATTTAGTATCACTTGCTGAGATATCAAAGCCATGGTTAGTGCTAAGTGGAGCTCTATACATGATGATGAAGACATAGGAGAAGAGAACTTCTGACTGTTGCAGCTTATTCCAAACCTCCAGCCTTGGCTGTGATGTATGCACCTAGTCCATTTGGGGTGTGAGCAGACCATTTTATTTAGTTGCTTACTTGGTTTTCAATTTTTCACTACTAAAAATGTGTTCTCACGGCTGGACAGATGGCTCAGCAGTTAAGCGGATTGGCTGCTCTTGCAGAGGACCCAGGTTGGATTTCCAGCACCCACAAGGTGGCTAACAACTGTCTGAAACTCCAGTTTCAGGGGACCTGATGCCCTCTTCTGTCCTCCAAGGGCAGTAACATGACACGGGTATACTTGCATGCAGGCAATACAGTCATACACATAAAACAATAATAGAAAATGTGTTCTTATGCTTCATGTGTGCCCACCATGTGTCAGAACACTGCTGCAACTTGTGTTCTGTATGGAACATTCCATGCATTGCTTCACTGAGTCGCCACTGGGCAGCTGGAATATGCCAGGTGTCATTATGTTGAGGCCATGGTTTCTGGTTTCAACCTGTTTCATGCTGTGGTCAGTTCCCTTGCTATCCAACATGGGCGTTCCTAAACCAGCTGATACCATCCCCCATTCTCTCTACCTACTGTCCCCCTTTCATAACTTATATGCTTTTCCTTATTTATTTCATTTTTTGGCTACCTGTCTCTCCCTTTTTCAAAAGGGCAGGGTTTCGGTGGTTTTATCACTAACATCTCCCACCACTCACCACACTGCCAGCTTGAGAGAGTAAACAAAGCAGCTTACAGTTTAACAGAGGAGAGCGATAACATAAAATCTGTGTTTACATGCTGACTTTGGTCTTGGTACCAAAGAAGGCACCTATATGCTTCTAAAAAATAGGGAATAAGAACACATTTAGAGTACAAGGGTCCCTCTTTTTATGGGGTCTCACAAAGAAGAAATGGTTTGAGTGGCACTGTCTCTGTGATAGCCTATGATGGGATAGCAATCCACCAACTGAACGAGGCGACCCATGCCTATAATTCTAGCACTTCTGTGGCTGAGGCAGGAGGATCATGGATTAGAGCCAAGCCTGGCTTACGTAGCAAGATCATGACTAAAAACAAAACAGAAAAAGGATTTAAGTTCTATTCACAATTAAATTCTTGTGTGTGTGTGTGTGTGTGTGTGTGTGTGTATACACAAGTGGATATGTGTGTATGAGGGGAGGCTAGAGGACAGCCTTGCGTGTTGTTCCTTAGGAACCATCTATGTTGCCTTTGTGAGACAATATCTCCCTGCAAAGCTAGATGGCCAGCCCGCCCCAGTGACCCACCTATCTCTGCCTCTGAAGTGGTGGGTTATAAGTGTATCAGGATGCTCAACTTTTTAAAAATGTGGGCTCTGGGGATGGAATTCAGGTCCTCATGTTTCCAAGGCAAAGCTTTGCTGACTTTACCAACTAAGCTATCTCTCCACTCCATAAACACTTTCATTAAGGGTACTTTTCTGCTTAAACTTCCTGGGTGACTTCTGGGGAGTCATTCATTGGAGCTGAGTGTTAATGAAACAATTAAACAACTAAGGCATGCAGTGCCATCATCTCAAACAGACCTGAAATGGACCCATAAAGGATTTAACCAAATCCCTTTTTTGTTTGTCTTAAGTAAAAAGTTCACCTTGGAGAAATAATTTGGTGAGACAATCTTAATATAACCTCATCTACTTACAAATCTCCTTTGAAACATTTTTTTTTTTTTTTTTTTTTAATGGATTGATTTATGCAACTGATGTTCCGTTTCATTTTATTCCGGTTTCCCTCATGGGGCTGGGGAGTTTGCTTCCTCATAAAATAGTTCTCTAGCCCATGCTTGAGGTGGGCAGAAACCATATGGAATTTTCCTGTGCTCCTTTGCCAAGAGTCTAAAGGGCACAGGGCCCTGCAGCACTCACTCAGGGTTTTGCAGATCTGGCCGACAGCCTTAAACACCACGGCAGAGAAGCTGACCCGCAGTCGCACAGTCTTCACGTTGGGCAGGCGAAGGCGAAGCATTTTATGCTGAGGGGTGAAGACGAGCTTAGCATCTGCCTGGACCCCATACTTGTCCAGGGTCCAGTGGGTTTTCAGAAGCCAACAGTGCTTCTGCTCCCACCACAGGGCAAAGTCTGACCAGTCTCGGGCTAGGTCTGCAAAAATGGAAACCACAGTTTAGTATATGAGAGGAAGCTGAGCATGGAGGGGCAGGCACCCGGGATCTATTCCCCAGCAGATAAAGGCTGAAACAAACAACCAATCTTCAGTTTACCATCTCTTTTTATAGTTCAAATCTTAGTAGTCTTTGACTTCCCTCTAAAGTCTCCCAGTGGGGCAGGGAGCACACAGTGTCTGAATCCCACCCTGATTTACATTTGCTAATGATGAATGCTAAAATTATTTTTCCTGAAATTCCTCTGTGCATCTACCTTAATTGTTTAATCCACCTTAATTTTCTTCTAGAAATCAATCTGTATACCACTGGATCACAAGGAATAACAAAGGTCCATCCAGGCCATACAGAACGATTGTAAAGCTGACAGTTTGGGCTTCTCAGTAATGTCCAACTCTTGTAGCAATTTGTAAAAAATTATTATTTTAAAAAGTATGCATGTATACGTGCATGTGAGTGTAGGTACCCCCACGGGCTAGAGGCCTCCAATCTCCTGGAGCTGAAGTTACAGGTGGTTGTGAACCAACATGGGGTCTGGGAACCAGACTCCAGTCCTCTTGGAAGAGCAGCAGTGCTCTTAAGAACTGGGCCGGGGCTGGAGAGATGGCTCAGTGGTTAAGAGCACCAACTGCTCTTGCAGAGGACCTGGAATCGATTCCCAGCACCACATGGTGGTTAAGAACCATCTTTAACTCCAGTTCCAGGGGAATCCAATGCCCTCTTCTGACCTCCGCTGCACTGCACAACACGGGTGCACAAACCTACGTGCAGACAGTACACTCATACACATACAAAATAAAAAAAATGAAAAAATTAAAAGTTGGAACTTCCCTCTGTCAATGTTGAAGTCAATTTCTGTCTTTTATTTTTGTTAAACTAAGAGACATCAGTATTTTAATTGTTATTTATTTATTTATTTATTATTTATTTATCTTTTGGTGAGAGGGTCTTCTTGTAGAACCAACTGGCCTAGAACTCACTATGTACACCAGGCTGGCCTAGATCTCAGAGAGATCCTCCTGCCTTTACCTCTCTAGTGCTGGGTTTAAAGTTATGTACCATCACACCCAGCTAATTGTTATTTTTTCTTTTTAAGTGAACCTGGCCTTTTCTTGAATTAGAAAAAAATTCTCTCAAATTGCTCAGTAGAAGCATAAAATTATTTTGAAAAGCGTTGACTAAGCAATTGTTCTCTGAGGCATATGATATATCTGTTGTGGTTGGGATATAGCTTGAGTGTCCCCTAAGGGTTTATGTGCTGAGGTTTGATTCCCATTGTTAGGAATTAAGAAGGGGGAAACTTAATCTGTCTGTGGTGTTTGGAGGTGGAGTTTTTGGAGTGATCCAAACCATTAAAGTAGAGGCCCTCTGGTTGACTTTATAAAAGATAGAAAGATCAAATAGACAGAGATCCATTCTCTCTCTCTCTCTCTCTCTCTCTCTCTCTCTCTCTCTCTTACCTTGTACTTTCTTGAGAGTCAAAGTCAATAGGTATAGCCCCTATATATTTAGCCAGATCCTCTTTTCCTAAAGTAATCTAACCTCTAACCTCAGGTATTTTTATTATAACAAGAAATGAACTAATATAGTACTCAGCAGAAATATTTATCAAGAGACAATGATCATATAGCTTACTACCTATTTGAAATGGAAATAACTCTAATGTACATCAAGGGATAAGTGGATTATTTGACAGGTTCACTCAATAGACTATTATACAGCAACACAATTAGAGGAACCAAATCTATAGGCATAATGCTGAATGACAGGTGGAGATGTGCAAGGGTATGTAATCCATTTATTTGAAGTTCAAAAACTGGCAAAACTAGAGGCCAGGACAGTGGTTGCCTGTAGTGAAGCAGTGGCTGGGAGGGGCTCCTTATGGGGACTGAGAGGGAGCAGGTAACAGTCTTTCTTGTTTTGGGTGATGGCTGTGTGAGTATGAACACGTATTGACTACACCCTTAGGAGTAGACTTGTCTATATGAATACTACCTTTCTGCTAGGACTCACTTAAAAAGACTTTCATCTCATTAGTATGAATGAAAAGTCAGTATCCAAGGCCTTGAAAAGTAAAACAAATGCAAGACAAAACATTGAATTCTCAGTCCATAAAGAAGAAAGTGACCTGGAAGACTTCCCTTTCTTTGTTGGTAGGTAAATGTGAAATAATGTATTAGCAGCAAGCTGCCTTTAATACAAAGCAATCAAGTATTAACAGAGAATTGACTCAGTCTAATGCCAGGTCCTCCACGATCACCATATGGGCTTTGATTTTATGGGAGTATAGTGTTCTACTTGCTTAAGAACTTTAGTTGTCCACCAAAGATTCAAGCTTTTACAAAGATGGTTGGATTCAGTTTAAGGCTCTTGCAGGGCCCCTCTTCCTCGTCCTCTTCCCGGAAGAGAATAAGAGTCAGGAAGAAGAGTGTGCTCTCTGGGCTCTTCTGAGATGGACGGTCAGAAAACCTAGGGCCAGCCATGGAGTAGTGACGAAACAGAGAGGGGCACAAAGGCAGAAACTGGAGAGAGAGAGTCACTTACTGATCTTTTCCACCAACTTGAGCATCACTCCCCCAACATGCAGGTCTCCAGACACTCGCAAGGTGATGTCTCTCTGCTTCTCTTCATTTGGGTGGTCAACTTGGACCAGGAGTTCCCAGGAAGCAGATGCAAAGTCATTGGATGACAGCATTGTGGCCCAGGAAGGTGTCTTTCAGAACAAAAGGTGGACACAGGTCAGAATGGGGGAGCAGACGGGGATGGGCCAGCAGGTCCTTAGAGAAAAACATCTTTTTGTTTTTATATTTTATTTTAGTTTTCTCTTTGGAAAAAGTCCACAGGGTTCTTGGCCAGATAATGAAATTGAGGATCTTTTAAAAATTTTTTTCTATGTGTATGAATGTACTGTCTGCATGTAGGTTTGTTCACCCGTGTCGTGCAATGCCTTGGAGGTCAGAAGAGGGTGTCGGATTCCCCTGGAACTGCAGTTCTCCTGGAATTAGAGTTGCAGACTGTTCTCAGCCACCATGTGGGTGCTGGGGATTGAACCCGGGTCCTCTGCAAGAGCAATTGGAGCTCTTAACTGCTAGGCCATCTTTCCAGCCTGAAATTCAGTATCTTAACTGTATAGAAAAAAAGTCTTAAAAACTAGTTCCCATCTAAAGTCGTGTATTTTCTTTCCCCATCTACCCACTCCTCCAAGACCACTGGGGTGTGTATGTTCTTTGTCCACATAACGCATCAGTCTTCATCTTTCTTGACTTTCTTGGAACTATTTCTGCAAAGGCAATAAACCATAGCAACCCTCCACAGTACATTAAATAACCTCCATCTTTATTGAAATGTAATGTGTGTGTAATAAAGTACATAGATTTTAATGGATATAGTTCAATGTATTTTGTTATATGCAAATTATGCTTTAATGATAATAACCATTATTAAAATACTTTGATTTACTTAAGCTACTGTTTTAGTTTTTTGGTGTTGGGTATCTAGTCAAGGGCTTGTGTATGCTACTCAAGTGATCTTACCACTGAGTTATACCTTCCAAAACAACTTATTATTTTAAAACATATAAAAATTGATTCATAAATTGCATTAAGAGTTTTTTAAAAGAGGGTAATAGTTTCATCAAAGGAAAATATAACTAAATGGATTGTGAATTTAAAGATGTTTTTCAAGAAAATAGATGTAATAAATGAAACCCAGTTTCTTAATTCTGAGATTCATGCTAAAATTTATATTAAAACTTCTAACAATGAAAAACCTTTTTTTTTTTTGAGACGGGATCACTCTACAGCTTCCAGCTTTCAATCTTCTTGCCTCAACTCGTGTGCGCTGGGATTTCAGGTGTGTGCCAATAGCCTGGGCTCTGTTAATTTTTATTTTTTATACACTTCTGGAGAAAGATTTAAAAACAAAACAACTTAGTTTTTTTTTTTTTTTTGTTTGTTTGTTTTTTGTTTTTTTGAGACAGGGTTTCCCTGTAGGTCCCGCCTTTCTGGCATTCGCCTTTTG
>VZQC01013236.1:2012946-2100901 GCA_009823505.1 Rhizomys pruinosus | reverse complement strand
AAAAAAAAAAAAAAAAAAAAAGTAAAACAAAGTCATTTAAATGACTGTAGGAAACTTTTTCACCCCGTTCTGTAGGACAGCTTATGAGAAACCCATATTTCTGAAGGCCTACCTTGAGATACCCAGTGGCTAATAAAATTTCCAAGGCAGCACTTCCTGTGGCGCCCCTCCCAGAGGATTATAAGGAAAGCCACCCTGCTGCAGGTGTGTTCAGGAGCCAGAGCCGGTCTCAACCAGCACCACGGGAGCCTGTCTGTGCCCCACTTTGCCTACTAAACCAGTGTGAAACTAGGACAATGACAAGGTCTGATTCTGTAGACCAGGATGGCCTTGAACTCAGAGAGATGTGCCTGCCTCTGCCTGCCCAATGCTGGGATTAAAGGTGTGTGTCATCACTGTTGCCTCCAGGGAAGGAGGACCATATTTATAATTACAAATAATTAAGCTAACAGTACCCTGTCATATTGTATTTATTTGAAACTGCACATTTGTAAGCAGTAAGTGACGACTGCAAATCTGAACACGGTTTGGACAGATTTAAGGTGTTTGAATCAAATCCAAGTATTCAGAAGTGATTTTGGTAACTCAGAGAATGCAGAGGATGCTGGGCTCTAATGCAGAGTCTCTCAGGGCCACGTGTTTGGTGATAGATGGGGCCTGTCTGTCTGCCTGCTGGCATTAGCTGCTGTCCCAGGTCATCCCCTTCGCTCTCTCACCAAACCCCATTTAGAAAGGAGGAAATGCAGGCTGATGGAAGTTAGGCTCCTTGCTGTAAGTCACATAAATGTAGACAGGGGAGCCTGGATACTACTCCACCCCTTCCTTACTCCACACTTACCCATCACTGTGGGAAATGTCCTTTGTAATTTAGCAGTGACATGAAAGACAACTCTCTAAAATCACATGAGTGAGCCAGGCGTGGTGGCACACAACTTTAAACTTCTTTTTTTAAAAAAAATATTTACTTATTTATGTGTATGAATATACTATCTGCATGTAGGTCTGTGCACACAACTTTAAGCCCAGCACTTGGGAGGCAGAGGCAGTGGATCTCTGTGAGACTGAGGCCAGCCTGGTCTACATAAGCCAGTTCCAGGCCAGCTGTGGCCACAGGGAGATCCTGTCTCAAAAGGCCAAAAAGCAGAAACAAACAAAAATCATGAGTGAAATTGTGGCTTTTAACAAAACACAAATCACTTCTATCCTCAAAAATCAACACAAGTTCATAGTTAAATTGTGAATTTTGCCTGGGAGGGTTTGAAGAGCCTTACAATTTCCAAAGGGCTGTTTTCTGAGTTTTAGTTTTTAAAAATGTTTTGCACATGAAGAAATAACGTTTTTGTAAGGTGAGTCCTCGCTGTTCGTTTTCCAGGTGGTCAAAGACAGGGTCCTGTGTTTTCCAGCCCTGTGACCAAAACACTTGCATAAGGAATGGATACGTTCCCTTCAAAAATTTCCTCTAAAATTAAGACAATCTGGTTTCTCCACATTCCTTTCCCATCTCTCGGTGTCTCTATTTTGGCTTGAAGTTCTCATCCTCAGCAAGCTGTTACTTGCTGAGGAGCAAACTTCGGCTAGGGAAACCATCTAGGGGCCAATCCACCAAGTCTGCTAAGCTCACCTCAGACCCGCCGTCTTGGGTGAGGTTCCGTCGCAGTTCACAGAAAATGCCAGACAGAAAACAGAAAGAGGGAAGAGCGATGGAAGAAAACCCGGGAAACAACCCCAAAGTTTTGCGCGGCGGATTGAAGCGCGGGGGCCCACGAAGGCCACTCGGTTAGGCGCAGGTGCTGGGGGACAGTGACCTGCTCCTTGCTTGTTAAAGCAGAAACCGGGGCCGGATGGGAAGGTTATTTTGTGCGGCGGCCGGGTTATAAGACCGGAGAATTTGGTCGCACCCGGACAAAAATGCCAATTTAACATCTATTTAACTGCAAATAACTGCAGAAAGGAAAGGGACCGTTGTCCCGAGTCCCCGCCGTGCGGGATCCCCTCCCGGCAGCCGGATCCCCGAGCACCCACCTTCGGTCCCCGAGCCGTCGCGTGGCCTGCAGACCTGCACCCGAGAGCTGCTCCCGCGGCCGGAGCGGAGTGGGCGGCGGGCGGAGGGCGGCGGGAGACCCGCGTGGTGACCAGAGGCCGCGGCGGCCGGGCCAAGCTGTCGGGGACCTCGTGCCCCGCTGGCGTCCGGCTGCAGCCGGTCCTGCGCCCGTGCACCCTCTGCGTCCCGCAGGGCCCAGCGACACCGCCAGGCCAGTGGCAGGCAGGAGAGGGCACGCCCAGCCGGGCCTGCTAGGTCTTGTTCGCAGCCTCTTCCCCTGCCTTCCAGGTAAACGCATCAGTCTTACCCAGGGGGCATCCAGGCCCGGAGAATCCCTTCCCGCCCAAACATCTGTCTGCTTCTGTAGAGCCCTGAGCCCACTGGACCCGACAGATGACACCCGAAGAGGCGATTCAGCTCTGAGTAAGTAAGTGATGTCATGTCCTGAGAAAAGCGACGTGCCACAGGAAGGAAGACCCTGGTGACCAGCCCAGGCTGAAGTCTGGGCCACGCCTGGGATGTCTCACCTCAGGATCACCGTGCACTGGGCTGCTGCCTTCCTGGCTGGCCACCCAGGAAGGATGGGTTTCCCCGGGCAATTCACACAACCCACAGTTACTGAATGTTTACTGTTCCAGCTTGGGGCAGGGCTCTGAGGATGCAGTGAGTGATTAATAAAACACTGGGAGTGGGCTGGAGAGATAGCCTAGCGGTTAAGAGCGCCGACCGCTCTTGCAGAGGACCCGGGTTCGATCCCCAGGACCCACATGGTGGCCGAGAACCGTTTGAAACTCCAATTCCAGGAGAACTCCAGTTCCAGGGGAATCCGACACCCTCTTCTGACCTCCGCCGCATTGCACGACACGGGTGCACAAACTTGCATGCAGACAGTACATTTATACACATACAAAAATAAATAAAATAAAATAAAATAAAATAAATTAAAAAAATAAAACACTGGGAAACAATAGTTTTATCATTTGGGAAATTGAGAAGAATAAGATGCCAGGTACCCTGTGAGACGACCCTGCTGCCTACCTCTCAGACCTCAGGCATGGGCATCGAGAATATAAAGCTTGTGTTAACGTCTTAAGGAGGAAAGGTTATGCAATTTGAAAGTTGAAACTTCTCGTTTTGTTTGAACATCACCGTATTCTGAGATTGTTTAGGTTTAGAAGTATTTTAAGTTTGAATGGAAGCTGGGGGTATTGCTCAGTGGTAGAGTACTTGCTGGGCATACGGGACATAGTGCTTTCCATTCCCAGTTCCCAAACGAATCAGATCAATGCATAACTCAATCAATCAATAAAAGCCAGTTAAACTTTATCAGTTATATAGGATTTGGAGGCTAAGGGTACAGTTCAGGGGCAGAGCACTTACCCTGTGATCCTCTCAAAAAGCATTTTGCAATTAAAATAATTAAAAATTTAGAGCAAGTTCCTAATTTAGAGAAGATGGTGAGATACAGGGATGGGGCTGTCGTCTGATTATACCTTCCCACTGGCCCGGCACCACTGATGCACAAATATGCTCTCCCTCACCATGGACAGAAAGCAAGTGTTTAAGGGCCTGCTATCTGGACACCTTGCTCATGGTGGGTTAGAGCTTCGCCTGTGTTCAGGACCTTCTGTGTGACCTGAAGCAAAATGGCTCTATTTGTACTGATGCAGTTTTTATATTAAATTGAAAACACCTGGATTGTACTCAAAACTTCAACTGCTTTTGGATTTTCTTTTGGGCCTGTTATTTTTTAAAATTTATGCAGATGCACCTTGATTTATGATGGGTTTGTTTCCCTGCAAGTCCACTGTAAGTTGACACTATCATGAGGTAATATGTATCTAATGCTGCTGATCTCCAATTCGGTGGCGCAGTAGGTCAGAGAACAGCAGTCCTCTCCCCTCCTGGTGGTGCAGCTGCTGTGCAGGGGTGCTCCAAGCTTTGAAGCAATGTTTGTTGGTACTGAACCACTGCACAGTTGAAAATTGAAAGTTGAGCTAAGGGAAATTGAGGCACAAAATCCTCCATGGACAGGTTTTGCCAGTCTTTGGACTTCATTTAAATAGAATTAGATGTTATGTATTAGTTTGCATCTGTCTTATTTGTCTAAATATGTTTATGAGTTTAATTCACAGTATGTATCCTAGATTTAAATTTTTAAAATTTATTTATGTGTATTTCATGTATGTAAGTGCACCTTGTATGTGCAGTGCCTGCCAAGGCCAGAAGAGGGTGCCAGATCCTCTAGAAGAGGATTTATGGACAGGTTTTAGCCACTATATGGGTGTTGGGACCCAAACGTAAATCCTCTGCAAGAGCAGCCAGTGCTCTTAACTGCTGAGCCATTTTTCTAGCCTTTGTATCCCAGACTCTTTTTTTTTGGTCTTTTTGAGACAGGGTCTCCCTGTAACCCCAGCTGTCCTGGAACTCGCTCTGTAAACCAGGCAGGCCTTGAACTCACAAAGATCCGCCTGCCTCTGCCTCCCAAGTGCTAGGATTAAAGGCATGCGCCACCATGCCCGGCTATGTATCCTAGACTCTTAATCATGTCTTTAATTCTAGCACTTGGGAGGCAGAGGCAAGAGGATCTTTGTGAGTTCAAGGCCAGCCTGGTCTACAGAGTGAGTTCCAGGACAGCTGGGGCTACATGGAGACCCTGTCTCGAAAAGACCAAAACCAATTTTTTTTTTTACTTATCACTTGGTTATTTTTATTTATTGATTTATTTTATTTTATTTATTTATTTTTTGGATCTTTTTGAGACAGGGTCTTCCTGTAGCGACAGCTTTCCTGGAACTCACTCTGCAGACCAGGCTGGCCTTGAACTCACAAGGATCTGCCTGTCTCCGCCTCCCAAGTGCTAGGATTAAAGGCATGTGCCACCACGCCTTTATTTTTCTGACAGAGGTTTAACCCATCCCCAGAGATCATAAGTTCAAAAAGGATTCAAGAGTGCTAGAGAGCTGGTTCAGTGGTTAAGAGCACTGGCTTTTCTTTGTAGAGGACCCAGGTTCACTTCCTAGCACCCACATGGCACTCACAACCATCTGTAAATTCAGTTTCGGGGATCTGACCCTTCTGTAGCCTCCTCTCTCCAGCCCAACATAAATTATTTTAAAAAGTGTATTATGGACTTCAAAACCACACACACACGCACACACACACACACACAAGCTTTCCCTCAGTCACAACACAAGCTGAGTCTTTCAGTTAATGAATTCGTACATATTAATCAGCAGTGAATTTGATTACTTTATTCCTCATTTATTCTATTAGCTAGATGCTTAACAATAAATGCTGAAAAGACTAAGATGAATGACTTTATTTTCAATTTGTAAAAATAATGTGAGAAAGATGTTACAAAAGAGGGATGCCTAGTTCTCCCAGGGGCTCAGGGTGATGATGGTGGTGGTGGTAGGAACATGAGGATACATTTCAGAAATATTATTTATTTATGTATTTTTCTTTGAAAATTTCATTCACATATATAATGTGTCTAGTCATATTTATCTCACCCTCCTACTTCCATGGAACCCCTGCTTCTTCCTAGCAAATTCACTTGTTATTTACATGTCTTTTCTTTTTCCGTAGGACCCATTGAATTTAGTCAGGGGTGCTTGGACCAGCACAGGAAATCACCTCTGTTCTGAATCCCAGAAGACAGCAGTCACAGCACCCTTCCCATCCTCTGTCTGTGTAGACAGCAGTCTCAGCACCCTTCCCATCCTCTGTCTGTGTAGACAGCAGTCACAGCACCCTTCCCATCCTCTGTGTAGACAGCAGTCTCAGCACCCTTCCCATCCTCTGTCTGTGTAGACAGCAGTCACAGCACCCTTCCCATCCTCTGTCTGTGTAGACAGCAGTCACAGCACCCTTCCCATCCTCTGTCTGTGTAGACAGCAGTCACAGCACCCTTCCCATCCTCTGTCTGTGTAGACAGCAGTCACAGCACCCTTCCCATCCTCTGTCTGTGTAGACAGCAGTCACAGCACCCTTCCCATCCTCTGTCTGTGTAGACAGCAGTCACAGCACCCTTCCCATCCTCTGTCTGTGTAGACAGCAGTCACAGCACCCTTCCCATCCTTTGTCTGTGTAGACAGCAGTCACAGTACTGTTCCCATCCTTTGTCTGTGTAGACAGCAGTCACAGTATTGTTCCCATCCTTTGTCTGTGTAGACAGCAGTCACAGTACTGTTCCCATCCTTTGTCTGTGTAGACAGCAGTCACAGCACCCTTCCCATCCTCTGTCTGTGTAGACAGCAGTCACAGCACCTTTCCCATCCTCTGTCTGTGTAGACAGCAGTCACAGCACCCTTCCCATCCTTTGTGTAGACAGCAGTCACAGCACACTTCCCATCCTCTGTGTAGACAGCAGTCACAATACTGTTCCCATCCTTTGTCTGTGTAGACAGCAGTCACAGTATTGTTCCCATCCTTTGTCTGTGTAGACAGCAGTCACAGCACTGTTCCCATCCTTTGTCTGTGTAGACAGCAGTCACAGCACACTTCCCATCCTCTGTCTGTGTAGACAGCAGTCACAGTACTGTTCCCATCCTTTGTCTGTGTAGACAGCAGTCACAGTACTGTTCCCATCCTTTGTCTGTGTAGACAGCAGTCACAGCACCCTTCCCATCCTCTGTCTCTTACTTTTTTTTTTTTTTTTTTGGTCTTTTTGAGACAGGGTCTTCCTGTAGCCCCAGCTGTCCTGGAGCTCCCTGTGTAGACCAGGCTGGCCTTGATCTGACAGAGCTCTGTCTGTTCTGCCTCCTGAGTACTTAGAGTCAAGGTTTTGTGCCACCACGGGCAGCTTTGACTCTTCTACTCTTTCTACTCCTGTTCTGTGATGTTTCCCTGAGCTTTCCCTCAGGTGGATTTTGGTGCCTCCTTTAGGGCTCAGCATTCAATGGCCACTTAATTCTCATCAATTTGACTGTTATGAGTCTCTCTACTGCCACCTACGGCCAAGACTGAGAGCGGCACTAACCTACGGGTATGAACAGAATTATTCAGAAGGCAGTTTGAGAACATGTCCATTTTAACAAAACAGCAATAATACGTCCTTCCCCTCGGTTCCCCAGTCATGGGGTCTTGATCAGGTTTGGAGTCCAAGGCATGAAGTCCCTCCTGTGGAGCAGGCATCAACTGTAGTTAACACTAAGGGTGCTGTTGTTCCCGTGGGCATATCTTGCCTGGCAAGCTGATATTGTAGCATGCATTATCTATGAGCATGGTAAAACTGGTCAGTGACTTTATCTATGAGTGGCCTGCACAGCACCTTCAAGCACTATGAGAACTAGCCAGTAGGGAGGAGGTTGCTGGGTCAACTGTGGTTTGATTTCTCTGTGTCTTGCAACCAAAGTGTGTGGTATCTTCAGCAACAGAGGAATTCCATCTAGTTCTGGTGAGCAGCCAAAAAAAAAAATATAGTAGTTTGTACTGTTCTGGGGGTCCATGACCCCAAATCCAAAATCCCACATGTGGCATGGAGGTTTAAAATATTTATTTAGTTATTATTTATTTATTTATATTTATTTATAATGTGCGTGTGCTTTTGAATGGCAGAAGATGGTGTCAGATTCCCTGGGGCTGGAGTTACAGGGCATTCTAAACGGCCCAAGGTAGGTGTTGACTGAATTCAGATTCTCTGTAAGAATAGCAGGTGCTCTTAACCAGGGAGTCATTTCTCTAAAGCCCGGCACGACACTCTGATTTTCATTTAATAGTCTGTGCAGCCTCATTATTCACCTATGTAGGGTACCTAAAAGAGGTGATTTATGAAGTAGAATTTTTTTATTAAAATTTTTAAAAAATTCTATTTTTTTTTAATTTTATTTATTTTTTATGTGTATGAATGTACTGTCTGCACGGAGGTTTGTGAACCCGTGTTGTGCAATGCCTTGGAGGTCAGAAGATGCTGTCAGATTCCCCTGGAACTGGAGTTCAAGTCGGTTCTCACCCGCCATGTGGGTGCTGGGGATTGAACCCGGGTCCTCTGCAAGAGCAGTCGGTGCTCTTAACCGCTAGGCTATCTCTCCAGCCCCCATGAAGTAGAATTTTAAACTTAGGATAAGATCTTGACAGTTTTTTTTTTTTTTTGCCTTTTTGAGACAGGGTCTCCCTGTAGCCCCAGATGGCCTAGAACTCACTCTGTAGACCAGGCTGGCTGAACTCACAGAGATCCGCCTGCCTCTGCTTCCCGAGTGTTAGGATTAAAGGTAGTCTGTGGAAGTCACAGGACAACTCTTTAGTGTCAGTTCTCTCCTCCCACCTTGTTTCTGCCTCTGTGCTGCCTGTCCAAGCTTCTGGAAGGTTCTCCTGTCTTTGCCTCCCCTTTGGCCATCGGAACGCTGACATTACAGATTCAAGCTACCACATCCAGGTTTTTATGTGGGCTTTGGGGATCAAACTCAGATTATAAGGCAAGTGCTTTTGCTCCACAAGCCATCTCAATGGACCAAGGACTGACAGATTTTACAAACCTGTTTAAAGTTTTCTTTTTTCTTTAATTAGCAGACAGCACTTCGGGTAGTGAACGTTATGTGAAGCGGAGCATGTTCATGGCGCCAATATTGAAATAATATCAGTTATGAGTAGTCCATACACTGGAACACTAACGTGCTGTCTGCATTTTCATGTGGCAAACGAGTACGGCGATAAGTGTCATATTCAGTACTCATTGAACACAGGGTACCAGATGAGCAGGGGGTCTTTGAGATTTTTTTAAAGCTGTGAAGCACAAGTGGCTTTCTTCCTCTAGTCTGCTCTGTCCTGCAGTTAAAGTGTTACACTGATTTCACTAGGTTAGGAAAGTTGCATGAAGGAGAAGAGAGGTGGAGCTTTTTTTTCTTCTTCTTTTTTTTTTTTTTTCTGATTAATGGTTTCATTTGGTAAGATGACGCCTGTTACCAAATATGAATTTCTCCATTTAAGCCTCTAGCTTATATATGCTAAAAGTCTGGCAACTAAGGAAGAATGGCAACAGACACTTAAAAAAATATTACTGTATTTTCACTGAATCCTTGGGTTGTATCAAGTAGGGGTTCATCCCTGTGTGTAGAGAACATGTTCTGTTCTGCATGAGGAAGCAGAGTGTGATTATTATATCCACCATTGTCCCAGCTGGGTGGGCGGCCAGCACTCTCTATACCTGGGCAAGTTTTAAAATGTTCTTACCATGGGGCTGGAGAGATGGCCTAGCGGTTAAGAGCGCCGACCGCTCTTACAGAGGACCCGGGTTCGATCCCCAGCACCCACATGACAGCTGAGAACTGTCTGAAACTCCAATTCCAGGAGAACTCCAGTTCCAGGGGAATCTGACACCCTCTTCTGACCTCCGCGGCATTACACAACACGGGTGCACACACCTGCATGCAGACAGTACATTCATACACATACAGAAATAAATAAAATTAAAAAAAATGTTCTTACCAAGCGTGGTGGTGCATGCTTTCTAGCACTCGGGAGGCAGAAGCAGGCAGATCTCTGTGAGTTCAAGGCCTGCCTGATCTACATAGTCAGCTCCAGGCCAGCTGGGACTAAAGGGAGACCCTGTCTCAAAAAGACAAAAAAAAAAAAATGTTCTTACTACAGTGAAAAGGGTGTGTGTGATGTGTCTGCAGGCCCTGGGTGAAGGCCTTCCTGGGGCAGTGCTGGGTCATCTGGAGAAACATGGCTGCTTTCTCCCTCTCCAACTGCTTCTTTCTCCTTTGTTACATGGTAATTCTCTTACTCAAAAGACACAGTGATAATTAAGTCTTCTTCCTCCCCCTGATTATAAAGTACCTTTGCCTGGAGATAATAGTTATTTGATTCTCTGGAAACTTCTTAGGCAAGTGCTAGGATTCTAAAACATGTCTGTCATTCTGCCTTTTGCTTTTCTCATGTTAAAATATCTTTGTGATTATAATAAACACCAAGCTGTAATTTCAGGCTGCCCACCATCCTTGAAAAAAACCCAGGGTTACCCAGTTAGTAACTGGCAAATTCAGGGTTTGAATTTGCCCTTATTTAGCTTCCATATTTCTCAACAGATGGTAAGACTGTCTATACACTTAGGCAATGCTACTTCTGCAACTTTCTAACATAGTAGTGTGTTATTTTTTATTTTCTGAGGCAGAGTCACACTGCATAGCTCAGACTGACCTGGAATTCACTATGTAACCCAAGCTTGTCTCAAACTGTTGGTGATTTTTCTACCCTAGTCTCTCCAGTGCTGGGCTTAAGAGGTGAGAACCACTATGCCTGCCTCACATTTATTTTAATGTTGAAGAAATGAAAATTCATGTCAAGTATATTGTCTATAATGCTAACAAGGCAGCAAATTTGGAACCGGTTTCATTCATTCATTTGTTTATACACTCATTATTTCTTTAGACACTATGGATGCAGCGGTGACTAAAATTAAGGACTTACCTTTTGGAACTTGCCTTCTGGAGAAGAAGAATGACAACAGAATATACAAACACTCATAAAATGTAATTTCAGGGAAGAGAAATGATTAACAAGGAAAATAAACCTTGGTAAGGGGTTAGTTATAAACCAGAGGGTTGTTCTGAATCTAAAGTTTACTGCACGATCCTTCTCAATTAAAGACACAGCTTTCACTATTGCATAACACATTATAGTTCATGCTTGGCTTTCATGTTCCCTTTCCTGTACTTAATTCTCACACTAATGCTGTGGTAACTTTAGCGCAAAGTTTCTTGAGCTAAAATAAGAGGAAATGGGGCATTCATTAAACAGAAGTGAATGGGAAGGAACTTTGTTCTGCTGTGATGAAATACTCTGACAAAAGCAGCTTAGAGAGAAAGGACTTGTAGTTCACGGTTCCACGTTCCAGTCTATCATGACACGGAAGTCACAGTGGCAGGATCTTGAGGGGACTGGTCACATTAAGACCACAGTCAGAAGAAAAGAGCGACGAGGGCATGCATGCTAGTGCTAGCTTGTCTTCTCCATTCTTTTATAGTCTAAGGTCCACCCATTTGGGGCATGTCTTCTTACTTCAATTAACATGATCAAGATAAATCTCCCACAGACATGCCCAAAGGCACTTTCCAGGTGATCCCAGGCTTTGTCAAGTTGATAACGAGTACTAATCACAACTCCATTCCTTGTCAAAACACATCAAAGATATAACCTACCTTTGTCTCCGAAGTCTCATGTTTAACTCATCATGTATAGTCTAACTTTAAAAGTTTGCATAGTTTTTACAATTTCAACACTTGAAAAGTCCAAAGTCTCTTAACTGTGGTCACCTATAAAAAAAAAAAAACCCAAACAAACCAAGTTATATACTTCCAACATATAATGGCACAGAGTAAATATTCTCAATTCAAAATGGACCAATTGGGACAAAGCAAGAAATAGTCATATCCAAGTAAACTCAAAATGTAGTCAGGCAAACACAGATCCTGCAGGTGCATGTCTGACATCTGGAGGTTGTAATGAAATTGGCTGGGTTCCAAAGTGTTGAAGTATAACCACTCCTTATCTCTGCCATCTGCAGCACACATAGCTTCTTTTTTAAGCCATCTGTACTCATTGCACAGTTGTAGGTCTCCTTGGCAGATGTTCCATGGTCCTGATATCTCCAATATTCTGATGTTTCCACTACAACTTAGGCCTCACCTTTACAACTTTATGCAATGGTCTCTTAGGGCTGCTCTGTAGGAACTCTAACCTCTTCACACACTGCCTGACCTCTAACCTCTTCACACACTGCCTGACCTCTAACCTCTTCACACACTGCCTGACCTCTAACCTCTTCACACACTGCCTGACCTCAGCCGCTCTTCATGACCCCCTCAATCTTGAATCTTTCATGCATTCAAAACTAGAATTATATAAAATGCCGCCAAACTGTGCTGGAAGCTGGAGAGGTAGCCTGGCTCCCTTAGACCACAGCTGTATCCATTCCTATGTGTTGATCCCGAGGAAAAATCCCAGTGCAAAGCACCAGGTTTATCAACTGCTTTGTTGTCAACACCCTCTTTGTTAGAAACTTTAGGCTTGCCAAGTATGGTGGTGCACACCTTTAATCCCATCACTCTGGGAGGCAGAGGCAGGCAGATCTCTGTGAGTTCAAGACCAGCCTGGTCTACATAGTGAGTTCCAGCCCACCAGCTGGGACTAAAGGGAGACCCTGTCTCAAAAAAAATGAAACTTTAGGCTTGCCCACACACCTTTCCTTTGTCAAACAAATTAGTCTTTTATCTTTAAAGTCAATTTTACTCAAGTTCTCCAGATACTGCAGATCAAAATATCTCATCAAAATATCACACAAATGGCCCAGTCCATGGTACAGTTGCTCGCTTTGAAACCTCATGCACCTCCATTGTCTGTATTTCTTTCAGTATTACTGTCTTCCAAGCTTCTTTCAGAGTGGCTCATTAAGCTATGTCATAGTTTTTGTCAACTTGGCAGAAATCTAGACATACCAGGGAAGAGGGGAATCTCAACTGAGGAATTTTCTACATCAGATTGGCCTGTGGGCATGTCTGTCAGGCATGTTCTTTGATATAGAGGGCACAGCCCACTGTGAGTGGTGCCATCCCTGGGCAGATGGGCCAGGTTGTATAGGAAAGTTAGCTAAGCAAGCCAGGGGAAGCAAGCCAGTAAGCAGCATTCCTGCATGGTCTCTGCTTCAGTACCTATTGCCAGCTTCCTACCCAGGTCCTCAATGATGGACTGTAACCTGTAAGCTGAAATACCGCCCCCCCCTTTTTTGTCTTTTTGAGACAGGGTCTCTGTTTAGTCCCAGCTGGCCTGGAGCTCACTATGTAGACCAGGCCGGCCTTGAACTCACAGAGATCTGCCTGCCTCTGCCTCCCAAGTGCAGGGATGAAAGGAGTGTACCACCATGTCCAGCTGGAATAAACCCTGTCTTAAAGCAAGTTGTTTTGGGTTATGGTGTTCCTCATAGGCACAGTAAAGTAACTAGGACACTCTGTTTTTAGCATTCAATATCTTTTCTAGCCCAATAAACTGAATGCTTTCCAATTCTATCCACAAAACAATTCCAAAAGCCTAAAAACCGTATGATCAAGTTTATCAGAGCAATGACCCCACTCCTGGTATTTTCTGTCTTACTTTCGGTTGAAGTGATAAAATATTCTTACAAAGGCAACTTAAAGGGTAAGTTCTAGATCACAGTCCCGAGTTACAGTCCATCATGTCAGGGATGTCATATGGCGGGACTTCGAGGGATCATATAATGATTGCATTATGCCCATGGTCAGAAGAAAAGAGCAATGGATGGATACATGCATACCAGTGCTCAGCTTATTTTCTCCACTCTTGTACCTTCCAGGATCCCCTGCCTATGGAATGTGTCTCCTACAATGGGGAAGTCTTCCAACCTCAATTAATATAATCAAGGTAAGCCTCCCACAGCTAGGCCCAAAGGTCCTTTTCCCAGGTGATTCTAGATAATGTCAGGTTTAAAATTAGCACTAATCAGCCTTTTGTTTTTATTTAGGTGACCAAGGAATCTCCAGCCTCTTCTTGCCAAGCTCACTCTTCAAGGTTTTTAGAGAAGGATAAGAAAAAAATATAGTCAACCTCTTTGTCTTGGAGGAATGAATGAGTGTATCAGGATATTATGGTTGTAGAAATATAAGACAGTTCAGTCTTTTTAAAAATAAAATAACTTTATTGATGTTTTGTGTATTTTATTTTATTTTATTTTTTAATTTTTTATTTATTTTTGTATGTGTATGAATGTACTGTCTGCATGTAGGTTTGGGCACCTGTGTCATGCAGTGCCACGGAGGTCAGAAGAGGGTTTCGGATTCCCCTGGAACTGGAGTTCTCCTGGAATTGGAGTTACAGACGGTTCTCAGCTGCCATGTGGGTGCTGGGGCTTGAACCCGGGTCCTCTGCAAGAGCAGTTGGTACTCTTAACTGCTAGGCTATCTCTCCAGCCCCGTTTTGTGTATTTTATATGTCATTTTTCAGTCCAATATATACATATTCCCCTTTCCCTGCCCCCCCACCCCAGTTCATGCATTCTATCCTACATGTTCTGCATCTTTTTCTCAGTCTTTTAAAAGTTTTTCTCTGCAGAGGTTTATTGTTTTGGGTAGAATTTAACTGTTTCAGTCAGTTTTTTGACCAGTCCTTATGTTGTTGTTGTTCCCTCCCATTTGTATTGCTCCAGAATATGCCTATATAAACATCACATATATACCAAAATTATGACCTCTGAAAATAAACTGTTTGTTAATTCTAGGACCCATTCACATTATAACAGCATGGTTGGTTTCATATAAAAAGAAATATAACAATAACATTGCTCATCTTGTTTTTCAACTGGAGATTTGGTGCTAGCATCCACAAATGAGGGAAAACATTCTTTGTTTTGGGGGGACTGTGTTATTTCACTTAGCATAATGGCTTTGAGTTCCATCCATTTACCTGCAAAGTTCATGATGTCATCTTTCTCTACCATTGCCTAGAACTCCATTGTGTAGATGTACCACATTTTTATTATCCACTCATCAGTTGAGGGGCAATTGGGTTGGTTCCAGCTCTTGACAATTCAGTCTTTAAAAAGGTAGAAATTGGGGTTGGAGAGACGGTTCAGCAGTTGATTATTTGCTGTTCTTACAGAGGACCCAAGTTCCGATTCTCAGCACCCACATGGTGGCTAACAATCATCAGTAACTCCTGCATGATTGATGTGGGAAGAGTCACCCAGCCACCAGAGCGATGCCCAGGAGGCTGGCCCCATGCTTAAGTGAGCCAGAAAAGCATGGGCCCTACAGCCTGGGTCTCGGGCCCAGGCGGGACACCACACCCCTGCTCCTACATGATCAGTGTGGGTGGAGTCACCCAGCCACCAGAGCGATGCCCAGCTCAGGAGGTAGGCATGAGGGCCAAAGGAGCAAATCTTCCATCCCCCACTCAAGCTGGTGGAGTTGTGGTGCAGATGATTCAGTGGGCACAGTGTTAGTGATTCTAGGCTGTACAGCCAAAGTAGAGGAACTGGCAGGAAGCAAAGTGAGTGACCAACCAGTCCTTCATATTGACATTTGAGATTAGCACCAGAATCCAAACAAACAAACAAAAAAATACAAACCCACATGCCAAAGTCACAAGGAAAAAGCAACAACATGGGAAAACCTCATAATAAATCTGCACCAAACTCTACGAGTCCTATAAAAGAACCCTCCAACAAGATCTCTGTAGGAAGTTTCCTTTGCCATGAGCAGGTACAACATGGCCCTGCTAAGGAAAGGGGGAGCACAGTACCTGCCTGAGGCCATGGTAGGGAACTGACCTCTTGATGCAGAGGTCAGTCAGTTACTTTCAAAACCCAACCTGAAAGGTACTTCCAACTCAGGTCCCTAGCCTGGGACAATGGAACATTTCTCACCCTTGGCTGAGATTTTTCCACATGCTCAGAGACTGCTGACCCCTGAACAGGAATTTCAGGCTGATGGCTGATGATCTATTTTCAGCCTATGTCCACTCACAGCTCACTTCACCACACCAAGCTATCCGGATTGGAGGTCTAAGGACCACTGTCCAACCCACTGGTCACCTGAACGAAATGCAGGCCTACTTTGGCCTGTATCTGTGCAAAAAATGATGGCCAGGAATTCTGTAATGATGGTAATGGAGAATTCGATTTATTGCCAGCTACAGCTTGCCTTTATAAGCAAAATGGTGTCAGCTCCTAGAGCCAATCACAGACCCCCAATTCTGCACGACTGCACACTGCTGCCCAACCCAGCATCATGCACGTGGGCCATGTTGTCTGCTCCTTCTTGGGGCAGGTCTGAGAGATCCCTGCCTCCCATCCACATGATGCCTTGAGGCGTGCTAGCTGAGAACTAGCCCCCAATTCAAATTGGATCTTCCTACAGATCTCCCTGGATGGAAACTAAGACACAGGCTTTAGAAGAACAATCATAGACATATTCAAAGAAATCAAAGAATATAAAGAATGATCAAAGAATTAAGGGGAGAGAATGAAATTCTTAAGAAGGAACTAGAGGGAAAGAATGATAAACTCCAGAAAGAACTAGAGGGAGAGAATGACAAACTCTGGAAGGAAGTGGAAACACTGAAAAGATCCCAGGCTGAAATGAAAAAAAGAAACTGGCCAGTGAAGCAAGGAGCTACAAGTAGAGAATGACAAGCTCCAAAAAGGAAGTGGAAATACTAAAGAAATAACAGGAAGAAATGAAAAAGGAAATTGAACATTCATCCAATCAATAAGAAAGAATGGGAGAAAGCCTCAGAAGCAGAATGGATGAAGCAGAAAAAAGAATATCAGACATGCAGGCTAACATGGAACAACTAGAATGCTCAAGTAAAGATTATGAAAAATTAAAAAAATCCCCACTGGGGCTGGAGAGCTTAAGAGTGCTGACTGCTCTTGCAGAGGACCCAAGTTTGATTCCCAGCACCCACATGGTGGCTGAGAACTGTCTTTAACTCCAGTTCCAGGGGAATCAGACACCCTCTTCTGACCTCCATGGCATTGCATGACATGGGTGCACAGACCTACGTGCAGACAGTACATTCATACACATACAAACAAACAAACAAACCTCACAAGAGTGGAACAACAAGGAAATGTGGAACATGATGAAAAGACCAAATATCTACATCATAGGGATAGAGGAAGGAGAAGAATCCCAAGACAATGGTATTGATCAGATCTTCAATAGAATAATAGAAGAATGGGCTGTAGAGATGGCCTAGCAGTTAAGAGCACCAACTGCTGTTGCAGAGGACCTGGGTTTGATCACCAGCACCCATATTTGATCCCCAGCACCCACATGGTGGCCATCCTTAACTCCAGTTCCAGGGGAATCTGACACCTCTTCTGACCTCTGCAGCATTGCACAACATGGGTGCACAAACCTGCATGCAGACAGTACATTCATACACATAAAAAATAAATAAAATGTGCTCCCTTTGGCAGCACATACACTAAAATTGGAATGAAACAGAGAAGATTAGCATGGCCCCTGCACAAGTAAAAAAAAACAAAGAAAAACGACAAAAAAAGAAATAGAAAAAAAAAACAAAAAAGAAGGAAAGAAAAAAAACAAAAAAGAAAAAAATAAATAAAATAAAAAAGAATAATAGAAGAAAAGTTCCCCAAAATGAAAAAAAGACAAACCCATACAAATACAAGAAGCACATAGAACACCAAATAGACAAGACCAGAAAAGAAATTCCCCATGCCATATCATAGTTAAAATGCCAGATGCTCAAAACAAAGACAAAATATTGAGAGCCACAAGAGAAAAACAACAAATTACATATAAGGGGAAACCCATCAGAATTACAGCTGAATTCTCAGTGCAAACTATGAAAGCCAGAAGAACATATTCCCAGTGCTAAACAACTTTAGATGCCAACCCAGATTACTATACCTAGCAAAAATGTCAATTATAGTTGAAGGAGAAAGAAAAATATTTCATGACATAAACAGAATGAAAGAATACATATAAAAAAAAACTTCAGAAAATATTGGAAGCAATTCAAAGGTCAGAGGAAAGAAACAACTATCCCCAAGCAACTAAAGAGAGAAATTAATAAAAGCATAACAGTGTGTCAGATCTGAAAACAAAACAGTGTAAACATAAACCTAGACCAAGAATGCAAACAAAAAATAAGGTGAAAGGAAGCAACACATATTGCTCAATAATAACCTTAAATATTAATGGTCTAAACTCCCCAATCAAAAGGCATAGACTGGGAGAATGGATTAGGAAACAGAATCCATCTATATGCTGTCTACAAGAAACCCATCTCATCCTCAAGGATAGGCACCAACTTAAAGTGAAAGGTTGGAAAAAAAATTCCAAGCAAATGGTACCAAAAAGCAAGCAGGAGTTGCTATTATAATAGCAGACAAAATAGACTTCAAAGTAAAACTAATCAGAAGAGACAAAGATGTCCACTACATCCTTATCAAAGAAACAATTAACCAAGAATATTTCACAATCATGAATATACATGTGCCAAACTCTGGTGCACTGAACTTTATAAATACAAATCTGCAGGACCTCAAGACACAGACTAATCTCAGCACACTAATAGTGGGGGACTTCAGTACCCCACTGAACCCCTTAGATAAATCAACTTGACAAAAAATAAACAGAGAGACACTGGAACTGAACAATACAGTACACCAAGTGGACCTCACAGTTATCTACAGAATATTCCACCCAAACACCAGAGAATATACTTTGTACTCAGTGCCCCAGAAAACATTCTCCAAAATCAACTACATACTAGGACACAAAAGAAATCTCAACAAATACAAATGGATTGAAATTATTTCATGCATTCTATGAGACCACAGTGCAATAAAGCTCAATATTAACACCAGAATAAGCCCTACTAACTATAAGAACACATAGAGACTAAACAACATAATCCTGAATAATGAATGGGTCAAGGAAGAAATAAAGAATGAAATAAAAATATTCATGGAACTAAACAAAAAGGGCACTACAACAGAACAAAACACGTGCGATACTTTAAAAGCAGTCCTAAGAGGCAAATTTATAACCCTAAGTGTCCACATTAAAAAAAAACAAAAACAGAAAGGGGGCCTGGAGAGATGGCTCAGCAGTTAAGAGCACCAACTGCTCCTGCAGAGGACCCAGGTTCCATTCCCAGCACCCACATGGTGGCTAAGAACTGTCTTTAAGCCTTGGGTAGTGGTGCATACCTTTAATCCCAGCACTCAGGAGGCAGAGGCAGGTGGATCTCTGTGAGTTCAAGGCCAGCCTGGTCTACAGGGATAGTTCCAGGCCAGCTGGGGCTACAGGGAGACCCTGTCTCAAAAACACTGAATAAAATAAAATAGAAAGGGAACAAATAAATGATCTAACACTGCAGCTAAAAACACTTGAGATGCAACAACAAATGAACCCTAAACACAACAGACAGGAAGAAATAACAAAAATCAGAGCAGAAATCAACGAAATAGAAACAAAGAAACAATCCAAAGAATCAATGAATCCAAAATCTGGTTCTTTGGAAAGACAAATAAGATAGACAGACCTCCAGTCCAGTTAACTAAAAGAAAGAGCAACTCCAAATCAATAGTATTCGTGATGAAAAGGGAAATATTACAACAGATAAAGAAAAGATCCAATCATATGGGAATACTTAAAAAACTTATACTAAATTTGAAAACCTAAAAGAAATGGATGAATATCTGAAATCTTGGGAATCAACAAAGCTTAACTAAGAAGAGATTGACAGCTTAAACAGACCCATAATACTTGAGGAAATTGAATATGTAATAAAAAAACCTCCTAACTAAAAAAAGCCCAGGCCCAGATGGCTTCATAGCAGAATTCTATAAAACATTTAAAGAGGTCTTACAACAATTACTACTCAAACTGTTCAGAAGGATACAGAGGAAATCTCCCAAATTCCTTCTATGAAGTCAGGATCACTCTAATAGCAAAACCAGGCAAAGACTCAACCAAAAAGGAAAACTACAGACCCATATCATTAATGAACATAGATGCAAAAATTCTCAACAAAACACTTGCAAATCACATACAGACCAACATCAAAAAGATCATCCATCATGACCAAGTTGTATTCATGCCAGAGATACAGGGATGGTTCAACATATGCAAATCAATAAATATCATAAAATACATAAATGGACAGAAAGACAAAAACCACACAATCATCTCAAATGATGCAGAAAAGGCCTTTGATAAGATCTAGAATCCCTTCATGTTTAAAGTCCTAGAGGGAACTGGACTGAAGGGAATATTCCTTAATATAATCAAAGCCATATACAACGAACCCACAGACAACATCATCCTAAATGGAGAAAAATTAGAAGCATTCCCCTTAAAGGCTGCCCCCTATCACCACTCCTCTTCAATATAATGTTTGAAATGCTTGCTAGGGCAATAAGGCAAGAAAGGGAAATTAAAGGAGTACTAATTGGAAAGAGGAAGTCCCTTTTTGCAGATGATAAAATAGTTTCCCTGAGGGATGCTAAAAACTCCACCAGAAAACTCCTAGAAACTATTAAGAGTTTCGGGTTCCATAGTGAGGTCATGTGTGGGGGGTTCAGGTTCCAGCCTTGCTTGCTAGGACCACCTGGAGAGTGGAGCCAGGTGCCCCTCCAGACAGGTAGAACTTAGAACAAATTGACTCTTGGGGTGCTGGACAATTGATTCGCTGGTTTGTGGCAGAGGGGCTGGTGGCCAGCGGGCCTAGGTCTGAGCCCTAAACCCTTGCAGGGTGTGGCTGCCCGGGCCGGGTCACCCTTCCCCCTTGCAGCCGGAAGCGGCTCTGGCTCTGGGTCTGGCTCTGGTGCCATAGTGAGGTCGTAAGTGGGGGGATCAGGTTCTGGCCTTGCTTGCTAAGACCACCTGGAGCATGGAGCCAGGCGCTGCTCCAGACAGGTACCCAGGGTGTGGGTAAGTCAGGCATGCCCCCCCTAACTGGAATTGAGGAGAGAGTATCCAAGTGGATTTTTTTGGAGAACCCTCAGAACAGGAAAGGAAGAGTGACTTAAACTTCCAATATCCAATATATAAACAAAAGTGAAAACCTGAAACCTAGACAAGTCAATACTCCATAAACAAGGAGGGGGGAGAAAGCATCAGAAGGAGGCAAGCAAAAGAAAACAAGCCTTCAACCTTCAACACAGTGAAAAGACATTTGTGATTTGAATCACAAAAGGGAAACCCACATGCCAGGGATACGATGAAGGAACAACATGGGAAAGGTGCAGGATAATTCCGCACCAAGCTCTACCAATTCTGTAGGAGATAGCTACAATGGGATCCCCCTGGAGGTGACCCAAGAAACAGATTTTAGAAGAATAATTGCAGACCTATGCAGAGAAATTAAAGAAAATAAAGAAGAATTCAGAGAACTAAAAAGAGAGAATGAAAACCTCAGAAAGGACCTAGAGGGATACAATGACAAACTTCGGAAAGAACTAAAGGAACAGATTGACAAACTCCAGAAAGAACTAGAGGGAGAAAAAAAAANCTGTTGACCTATCCAAAGACTCAGTAGGGTATGGAATCTCCCACTATGAGTGTACGGGGTTAATTTGTGCCTTGTAGTCCTGGAGAAGTGTTTATAAAGTTTGTTGTACCAGAATTTGGGGCATATTATGTTCATAATTGGGGGGAAATCTTCTTGGGGAAGTGGTCCGTTGAGGAAAGGTAATGGCTTTCTTTGTCTCTTCCGGATTTCTTTGACTTTGAAATCGATTTGTCTGGATATTAAAATAGCAACACCTCTTTCTTTTTGGTAACATTTGCTTGGAAATATTTTTTTCTATCCCCTTCACTGTAAGTTGTGCCTTCCTTGAAGGTAAAGATTTCTGTTTCTTGTAACAGCATATCGAGGATTCTGTTTCCTAATCCAGTCCTCCCAGTCCTATGTCTTTTGATTTGGGGAATTTAGTCTCATTAATATTTAAGGTTATTACCAATAGGTTTGTGTTGCTTCCTTTGGCTTATCCGTTGCCTTGTTATTCATCTGCGGTTTTGATTTAGTTTCTACTTCTGCAGTTATGACTTTTTAAACTGATTTCTCCTTTCTAGGTGGCCTGGGGTTGGTTGCTCCTTTCTTCTGTTCTTTTGAATTTGCTTCAAGTTATTCTTCGGAAGGGTTGGTTTTCCGAATATGTATTCTTTCAAGTTGTGTTTATGAGCATGGGAGGTTTTTCGCTCTCCTTCACTATAATGTGACATTTTTGCTGGGTATGGTAACCGGGGTTGGCATCCTATTGTCCTTTAACACTGTGAATGGCTTTGCTCCAAGGTTTTCTTCTTTCTTTCATAGTTTGTGTTGAGTAGTCAGTTGTAATTCTTATAAGTTTCCCCTTATAGGTCACATTGTTGGTTTTTCTCTTGTGGCTTAAGGATTTTGTCTTTGTTATGGGTGTCTAGAATTTTAACTAGGATGTGGCTTGGAGAGTTTCTTTTCTGATCTGGTCTGTTTGGGAGTCTATGTGCGTCTTGTATTGGTATCGTTTGTCCTTTTTTGAGTTTGGGAAAGTTTCATCATCTAGTATTCTGTTGAAGATCTGATCAATACCATTCTCATGGGATTCTTCTCTATTCTTCTCCTTCCTCGATTCCGATGATGCGGAAGTTTTAATCTTTTCATAGTGTCACACAGCTCCTGGGTTTTCCAGTTTTGTGTATTTTTAAAATTTTTCATAAGCTTCACTTGAGGTTTTTTATTTGTTCTGTGTTGTCTTCCAGGTCTGATATTCCTTTTCCTGCTTCATCCATTCTCTTCTGAGAGGCTTTTCCCATTACGGTCCTCTTGATGGATGATGGTTTTTGATTTCCTTTTCATTTCTCCCTCTTTCTGATTTCTTTAGAATTTCTACTTTTTTTTTTTATTTTAAATTTTCTTTATGTCTTGAGAAAGCTTTTGAAAGCTATGTTGGTTTTCTTTATCTTTTTCAGCATGGGATCTTTCAGTGTTTTCTACTTTCCTTCGGAGCTTGTCATTCGCTCTCTAGGTCCGGCTTGAGTTGTCCCATCGCTGTTTTAGTCTTCAAGTTGTTTTCTGTTTATTGATCTTGTGTAGTTGCCTTTAAATATGTTGTCCCAATTGTTGTTTCTTGTTGGGCTTTGTCCTGAGGGCATTACCCTCCCAAGGTACCACTGCAGGAGGCCTTCCATAGTTTTGGTAGAGCTTGGTGCAGGGATTATCCTGCCCCTTTCCAGTGTTGTCTCTTCGTGATCCTGGCATATGGGCTCCCCCTTGCCTGTATTCCATTGTGAATCACAAGTGTCTTTTCACTGTGTGGAAGGCTTGCATTTGCTTACCCTCCTTCAGATCCGCTTCTTAATCCTAGTTGGTCGGTGGGGGTGGGGGCTCTTCAGCCGGCGCCCCTGTACCTCCGCTGCCCGTCAGGAGATCTCAGATCCGCAAGAGTCCACAAGCCGTACCTTTTATCCCAGCTGGGAGGATTACTCCAACCCCACAGCCAACAAATCCATCAAGCCAAAGACAGCTGGACCAAGGGATCACAATCAGCTCTGCTGAGGCCAACCCGTTCCTACCTGTCTCCTGCTCTTCCTTCCGCTGGCCTCAGGAGATCTCTCTCAGTTAATGTGTATTCTGCCACTTACTGAAACTCGTTTTGTTTTTTTTTCTTATCAAAAGGAAGTGCAGCTCAAGGTGAATAAATTATTCAGTCATAGACTCCAGTGTTCTCAAACTCGCCAAGCCACTACAGGAAAAGAAATTTCCAGAAAGCTTATGGTCTGGCCCTTTTCTGCTTTTTTAAACATTTTTAAAATTCTTTTTTTTCTTCGTTATATTTTTTGTTTCATTTTTTACCAATATAATAATTTATGAGTACAAAAATCCCTCATGTAAAACCAATTGGCAGACTGTTGTGCCCAAACACCCAAGTCCAAGCACAAGTGTCCCCACCATCACAGCCTGGGCGGTGCTTGTATGTACAATCATATTGATCATACAGTGTCCAGGTCTATAATCACTTGTAGTTTCACCATTCATCGCAATCACAGCCCTTACATTCTACCGTGTTCCCTCTTCCGCAGATTGTTTTGTTCCCTAGGCTTAGAAAGGAGCACAGGTGGATGAGAAGCAAAACAGATCCCTCTTTCTCTGGAACTGTCGTTTTGGACTCTGTTAAATTCTGGCGGTGTTTCCCCCTTTCATGGGCTGACAGTTTGGTCAGGAATAACCTTTCAATCCTTCTTATGAAGCACAACAATTAGATATATAGGTTATTTAAACAGGCCTCATTTGTTGTGATAGGTTCCTTTGGTATAGACCCAATGTTTGGATGTTATTTTAATCCATGAATTACTTTTTCCTTCTGTAAAATATGACAGGGTCTTACTGGGGGTTATAACATCTCCTAACCACTAGGGATGTAAGCTTGTGGCATCAGCCGTGGGTTATTCCTCCAAAGAGAGAGCTATAGCCAAATAGATTTGGGGGTATACGGGCATATGGCTGCCACTGCTCACAGTATTTCCAGGAAGGTAAGTGTAGCTGGTGCTGATGGGAGGAGTCTTACTTGACGCAAGGAGACATATGATTGTTTGCTTTAATTTGGTTTAGTGCCCTTTTGTTACACTCTCTGGTATTCCAGACACCAACAGTACACTTGCAAGCGCAGTCTCAATACATCTTTCCATGCTTGCACCAGGTCTTTGACAGCAGGGCATTATCACCTCACTTCTTCCTGCAGGTATCCAAGTTTACAGGCAAGAAAGCCTTTACCTTTGTTGGGGCTTGGATCCCAGGCCAACATCTACTTAGTAGAATAATCCATTCCTGATATCATAGCTATCCTGTATATTTTGCTTAAGTGCACAGCGTAAGAAGACGTTAGTATTATATTTGGTTTCTGAATAGAGATAATCCTTTTCACAGTTCCGATGTCTATTAGTCCAGTAAAGAAGGCAGTTTTAAATATTAAAAACCGAGTTACAAGAGAATACCTTCTATAACAGCTGTCTCGCAATCTACAGCTGGAGAACAACCGATGAGGTCGTATTCTCTTGTAAAATCATTAAAACTGCCTTCGTTAATTGACTAATGGACTAGAAACTGTTAAAAGGATTATTTTCTATCAAACCAAATATAAATTCTAAAGTGCTGCCTAAGCTATGCAGTTAAGCAAAAAGTATTAATACAGGAGCTCTACATCAGCAATGGATGATTCTACCAAGGAGATGTGGCCAGGGGATCCAGGCCCCCCACAAAAGGTAAGGCTTCCTTGCCTCTAAGTTGGGAAACATGCAGGAGGAGAGGCAAATGGGGCCCTCTGTTTGAAGACCTGAATAATAAACATGGTGGAAAGATGTATGGAGACCAAACTTGCAAGTATACAGATGGGTACTCTAGAAGCCAGAAAGTGTTACAAAGGCCACTAAACCAATAAAGCAAGTATAAGGTCGCCTCGAGTCAAGCAAGATTCCTCCATCAGCACAGCCTACACCTCACTGCCTGGAAATACTGTGCAGCAGTGGCAGCCATATGTCTGGGTATCCCAAATCAATTGGCTGTAAGCTTCTCTTCTTGGAGGAATAATCCATGGGTGATGCCACAAGCGTACATCCTCTAGTGGTTAGGGGATGGTATAAACCAGGAAGACACTGTCATACTTAAACAGAGAAAATGTAATTCATGATTTAACATACCATCCAAACATCTGTTGTCTATACCAAAGGAACTTACCATAACATTAGTACTGTTTAAATACCTAATATCTAATGGCTTGTGCTTCATTAGTAGATCAGAAAGGCGATATATTATACTGTTAAATACCTAAATATCGTGGCGGAGAGTAGCCTGTGTTAGAGCACCGACGCTCTTGCAGAAGGACCAGGGTGCGATCCCAGCACCCACAGGGTGGGCTAAGAACCGTCGGTTACACTCCAGTTCCAGGAGAACTCCCAGTTCCAGGAATCCGAGACCTCTTCTGACCTCCGCTGCGTCAATTGCACGAAACGGGTGCACAGACCTGCATGCAGACAATACATTCATACACAATACAAAATAATAAAAAAAATAAATAAAATAAAAAAAATAAATAAATAAATAAAAATAAAGAAATACCTATATATTAATTGCGTGTGCTTCATTAGTAGGACAAGGGTATGCCTGAACAAGCTGTCCACCCTGAAAGAAAAATAGCCAGAAAGACTAGAGACCAGGACAGCAGCTTCACAGAAGGGGTGAGACTGGTTTTGTTTCTCATCCACCTGTGCCCACTTTTCTAAGCTAGGGAATGGTCCTTGCAGAAGAGGGAGTGCAGTAGAATGTGGGGGGGCTTGCGATTGGGTGGTAGTGGTGCAACTACAACAGATGTTGATCTGACACTCATTTGATGATCAACTTGATTGAACATACAAGCCCCCCCCCACCCCCCCGCTTATGTTGCACCCTGAGCTTGGTGTTTTGGGCACAACTTCTTGCAATTGGTTTTACATGAAGGATGCTTTCACTCACAAATTAATCACTTATTGTTAAAAAAAAAAATGAAAACAAAACAAAACAAAGAAACAGAGAAACTGCAAAGAAAAGTTATGGCAAAATGCAAGATCTGGGATGGGGTAGGGTTGGGGGTGGGGGGAAGGAAGGGATATATGCTGAACTGAATTGGAAAATGAATGTAGAAATACACAAAGCATCAATAAAAAAATTGTTTTTTTTTTTTTTTTTTTTTTTTAAAAATGAAAAAAATTTTTTATAGAATTCTGCCTGTGAAAAAAAAAAAGAGGACGACTTCAATCATCATCATATTCCTCCTTGTTCTATGAAGGGAAAGGTAGAAGTCTCTCATATTAAAACTTTGCAGCACCTAGAAGGTAAGTGTTCGTTAGGACTCATTATAAACAGTTTGTGACGAAAGTAGGATACACAGAAGGGTTTTGATGCCTGTAGCATCTGAGGCTGTTCTTCCTTTCAAGCTTCAGATGGGCCAACCTTTCTGCTGGGCACTTCCTGGTACATCCTACACAATGCAAACTGTATCTTCTTTCTCAGGCTTAAGTTGGTGATGTTTTGACCTATGAGAATGTTACAATCTTTTTCCCATAGTTAGTTTTAAAAGATGTAAAATTTGCAAAGTTTTGAAAAAAGATTTCATATATAACTGGATCCCCCCATTTTGATTTTAGTTTTATTTTTTGACCAAGTGAGTGTCAAGAAGTCAGTTGTAAAGTACAGTTACCTATAGGCAGGAATCAAGGCCCAGATTTCATTCATCAAATTCACCCATGCGGTTTTGGGTTACTGTATGCGATTAACTTGGGAAGCAACCTTAATTCCTTAAGCAAAATCATCCTACAGGTAAAAGAGAATGCTACAGAGTGAGACTGTAAACAACAGAAAATTAATAGAGAACATCTGAAATGCCATTCCAACAAATTTAGTGGTATACAGATTTTTAAGTAAGAGACAAGTGTGGACATTTAATTTCCAATATTCAGATGCATTACCTTTTTTTATTTTATTTATCTTTGGTATGTATATGAATGTACTGTCTGCATGCAGGTGTGTGCAACCATGTGTGTCAAGGAACGAGGTCAGAAGAGGGTCCAGATTCCCCTGGAACTGGGAGTTTCTCCTGGAATTGGATTTTCAGAAGGTCCTTGGCCGCCATGGGTGCTGGGGATCGAACCGGTCCTCTATAAGAGCGGTTGATGCTCTTAACAGGCTATCTCGGCCACCCCCACTAACCGGGAAACCGTTTTTATCAAGACCTTTAAACCAACGTTGTTTAAAATACACATATTTACTTTTACTGAGTCCTAAAACACCTTGTAACCTGTATACAGTGTCGGGCAAAACTGGATACTTGTTGAATGCACGTCAATTAAATATACATAAAATACTTAATCAATATAGACTGTGTCCCCTCCCACCCCCTCCCACCCCTCCCTCCCGATTCACATCCCACCATTTTAGTCAGTTTTCTGATGCATCTTTCTGTTGTTTGTTCTTTTTAATATGCATCCCTCTCCACAAGAAATATTTCAACTGGGTTATTGATTGCGGCTAGCATCCACAGAGGAGGGACCCATTCGACATTTGTTTTTCTGGGACTGTGTTACTTCACTTAATATATAGCTTTCGAAGCTCCACCCAGTTTCCTTCAAAGTTCATGATGTTTTTTTCTTTACTTAACGGCCTGGCCATAAAACTCCACTGTGGACATGTAAATACATTTTCCTATCCACTAGTCGGCTGTGGGGCATTTGGGTTGGGTTCCAGCTGTTTGCTATGTGAAAGAGCTGCAATAAATATAGCTGTGGCTGTAACTCGGCAGTAAGATGAGTCCTGTGGTATTACCCAGGAGTGGTATGAACTGGGTGAAATGGCAAGCTCATTTGGAGTTTTCCAAGTTTTCTCCACACTACTTTCCAAGTGCTGTATGAGTTTTTACATTCCCACCAGCAAATGGATGAGTGTGGTTCCCCTTTCCCCACAACCTCTCCGGCACCTTGATAAATCATGTTGTTTTTCCTTATTCGTAGCCATTCCTTATTTGAGTAAGATGGTATCTTAAAGTCCTTTTGTAATGTGCATTTCTATTATTATGATGTTGAAACACTTCTTAAGATTTTGCTTCAGCCATCTCCAGTTCCTCCTCTGTGAAGTCATCACTCAGATTTTGGCTCCATCTTTTGAGTGATTCTTTTTTTCTCTTTCTTCTTCGTTGTTTGAGTACGTGTATACTCTGGAAATTTTATGCTTTGTCAGAGTATCTGCTGTGAAGGTCACTTCCCACTCCGTGGGTTTTCCTGTCTCACTTCCTTTATTGTTTACTTTGATGTACAGAAACTTTAGAGTTTAAGGAGGTCCCATTTGTCAGTTGTTCGATCCTACTTCCCGTGCAGCTGCGTATGGTTTAGGAGTCTTTTCTTACTCCTAGTTCCTGTAGTCTGCTGCCGAGTTTCTTTTCTATCACCGCCAGAGTGTGGATTTCACATTGAGGGTTTTGATCCATCTCTGGAATTGACCTTTGTACAGGGCGATAGGTAGGGGTTTCCAATTTCATTCTTCGACAGGTGGTGATCCAGTTTTTTCCAACACCACTTGTTTTGAAGATGCCTGTCTTTTCTCCATTGTGTCTTCTTGTGCCCCTTGTCAAATAAAGGAGGTGGCTGAAATGTATGTGCTCAGGTTTGTATCTTCAGTTTTTAATTCCATTTGTCAACTGGCTGTTTTTTTGCCAGTACAAAGCTGTTTTTTATGACAATAGCCCTGGAGTATAGTTTGATGTCTGGGAGAGCAAATCCCCCCTGTAATTGCTCTTTTCTCGCCCAGGGTTCCTTTGGCTATTTGGGGTTTTGTTTTTTTTTTTTTTTTTTTTTTTTTTTTTTTTTTTTTCCAAGCCTGTAAGAAGCTCTTGGGGGATTTGATTGGGATTACATTAAATCTATACTGAGTTTGGGTATAATGGACATTTTTTTTTTTTACTATTTTTTAATTTTTCCAATCCATGAAGCATGGAAGGGCATGGGCCATCTTCTGATGTCTTCCTCAATTTCCTTCTTCAAGGGGTTTTAAAATTTTTTGTTGTAGAGATCCTTGTGTCTTTTGGTTAGGTTTGTCCTAGGTATCTTATGGTTTTTTGAGGCTATTGTGAGTGAGAAGATCTCTTTTATTCCTTTTTCAGTTTGTTTGTTGTTGGTGGTAAAGAAAGGCTACCGATTTTTCTAGATTTTATTTTGTATCCGGCCACTTGACTGAAGTATTTATCAGTTCTAGTTTTCTGGTGGAGTTCTAAGCATCCCTTAGGTAGACCATCATATCATCAGCAAAAAGGGATAGTTTGACTTTCCCTCCTTTCCAATTAGAACTTCCGTTAATTTCCTTTCTTTGCCTTATGGGCACGAGCTAGAGGTTCAAGCACTATATTGAAAAGGAGTGGTGACAGGGGACAGCCTTGTCGAGTTCCTACCTTTAAAGGGAATGCGTCTGGTCTTTTTCCCCATTTTAGGATGATATGTGGCTGTGGGTTTCCTGCATATTGGCTGTGATTAACTGAGGAAATGATCCCTCCAGTCCAATTCCCCTAAGGACTTTAAACATGGATGCTGGATTTTGGTCAAAGGCTTTTCTCTGCATCAATTGAGAATACCATGTGGTTTTTGTCTTTCAACCCATGTATATCTTGATGATGTTTTGGATTTTCGTATGTTGAACCATCACTTCATCTATGGTATGAATCCAAATTGATCACAATGGATGAAGCGTCTTGATTGGGTCGGTAAATGTGAGTTTGCCAGATAAGCCTGTTAGAATTTGGCACTGGGCTGCAGAGATGTCCTAGTGGTTAAAAGTTGCCGACCGCCCTCTTGCAAGAGGACAACCGGTGTGGATCCCCAGCGCCACATGGCGGCCAAGAAACCGTCTGAAACCCAATTCCCAGGAGAACTCCATTTCCAGGGGAATCCGAGACCCTCTTCGGACCCCCATGGGCAATTGAACGACAGGGGTGCACACACCTGCAATGCAGACAGTACAGTCATACATGGACGAATAAATAAAATAAAATAAAATAAAAAGAAAAGAATTTGGAATCTGTGTTTCGTTAGTGAGTTGGGTCTATAGTTTTCCTTTTGGGTTGTATCTTACCTGGTTTTGGTAAATAGCATGATTCTGGCTTCATAGAAGGAATCGGGGAGAACTCCCTCCATTTGTATCCGTATAAACAATTTGAGTAGTAAATGTTGGTAAGTCTTTTTGAGAATAATTTTATAGAATTCCCCCCTTCCATGAAACCAGCTGGGGCGCTGGGGCATTTTTGGTTGAGGCTACTTATTACATCTTAATTTTCTTCATATGTAATTAGTGGTCTGTTTAGACTGTCCGATCTCTTCTTGGTTGAACTTTGGGTGATTCCCAGGATTTTCAGATATTCACCCATTTATCTTTTCTTCTAGTTTTAAACGTAGGAAAGTTTTTTAAGAATATTCCCATATGATTGGTCTGGATCTTTTCGTTGTCGGTTGTGATATTTACCGTTCATCCAGATTCTATTGATTTTGGAGTTGTGGGCCTTTTTCCTTTTTGTTAACTGGGCTAGAGTCTGTCTATCTTGTTTATTCTCTCAAAGAACCGAACTTTTGGATTCATTGATTTTTTTTTATAGTTTTCTCTCTTTGTTTCGGATTGTATTTAATTGATCTCTGCTCGGATTTTTTTTGCGGTTTCTCTTCTTCCTGTCTGGATCATTTAGGGTTTCATTGTTGTTGTCTGCAAGTATTTTTAGCTGTAAAGTGTTAGATTATGCACTTGTGCTCTTTCTGTTTTTGTTTTATGATGTAGCACTAGGCGATAAACTTCCTCTTAGGACTGCCCTTTTAAAGAAGTCCAGTAGGTTTGTCTTGTTGTTGTTTTTTTGTTTTATTGTCATTTTCATTTTTTATTTTTTTCTTTAAGTGTCCATCCTTGACCTCCTTCTAAAGCAGTCAGATGTTGTTTGGTCCCCATGATTTATGTAGGCTAGGTGGGCTTTTCTGGTGTTATATTGAGTTTTATTGCACTGTGGTCCGATAGAATGCATGAGATTTATTTCAATATTTTTTATGTGTTTGAGTTGTTTTTTTCCTGGTCCCAGTAGATGGTCTATTTTGGAGAAGAGCTCTGTGAGGTGCTGAGTAGAAAGTGTATTCTCTGGTTTGGTTGGATGAAATATTTGATAGATCTGTGAGGTTCCATTGGTGGGTATTGTATCATTTAGTGCGATGTCCTCTGTTTACCTTTTGTCCTGTTGATCTGCCAAAGGACTTAGTGGGGTATTGAATCCCCTACTATTAGTGTGCTGGGTTATCTGTCCTTGAGATCCTGAAGTATTGTCGTTTTAAAAGTTGGTGCACTGGAGTTTGGTGCACTATATATTTCATGATTGTGAGATCTTCATTGTCAATGTGTCTTTAAAAAGATGTAATGCCACTCTTGTCTCTTGTCTCTTTTGATTTCTTTTGCTTTAAAGTCTATTTTGTGATATAGAATAGCAACACCTGCTGTCTTTTTGGTACATTTCTTGGAATATTTTCTTCCATCCCTTCACCTTAAGTTGGTGCCTATCCTTGAAATGGAGATGGATTTGTAGACAGCATATAGTTGAGTTCTGTTTCCTAATCCATTCTCCCAGTCTATGCCTTTTGAATTGGGGAGTTCACCCCATTAATATTTTAAGGTTATAATTGAAAGAGTTGTGTTGTTCCTTTCACCTTATTATCCATTTGGACTTTAGCCTCTGATTTTATCTACGGTTATGTTTTTTTAGTTCGTTGTCCTAGGTTGTTTGAGGATTTTTTGCCCTCTTTCTGCCCTTTGATTTTAGTTGTTATGAAATTGCTTTCCACAGTATATTTATGCAAAGTCTGTGTTTATGTCACAGTAAATTTATTCTCGGAGGGGGGTCTCGGGCCAGATTTTCCTCTCTCAACTGATAATCAACAGTTTTTGCTAGGTATAGTATTCGGGGTTGGCACCATAGGTCCTTTAACACTGGGATCTTTGCTCCATGTTCTTTTGCTTTCCCTTATTTTGCATAACAAAAGTCAGTTGTAATTCCTGATGGTTTGTCCCGTTGATTGACTTGGTTATTTCTTTGTAGCCTTCAGAATTTTGTCTTTGTTTGGGTATCTAGCATTGTAACTAGGGATATGCGATGGGAGAGTTTCTTTTTTGATCTTGTCTATTGGAACCTATTGCTGCTTGTATTGTGTATGGTTTGTGCTGTTTTTTAGTTTGGGGAAATTTTCATCTATTTATTCGTGTGAAGATTCTTAGCAATACTATTCTCTCAAGATTCTTCTTTCCTTCCTCTGATTGTGGAGGTTGTGAATCTTTTCATAGTGTCCAGATATGTCCTTGTTTGTTCCTTTTTATTGTATTTTAAATTTTTCATATTCTTTATTTGGCTTTTTAGATTGCTCTGTGGTTATCTTCAAGAGCTGATATTCTTTGTTCGCTTCCTCCTCCTTGATTCTCGAGGCTTTTTCCTTTCCTTTCTTCTTGTATGGATGAGTGTATCGATTTTTCCTTTCATCTTATGTGATTTCTTTGTTGTGTCCAGTTTCCTTCTGTTGACGGCTCTTCAATCGTCTTCTGGTGCTCCTACTCGTTGTGTTGGCTTCCTTTTTCAGTGTTCTACTTCCTTTCAGAGTTTTTGGCTGAGAAACATCTTAAAAAGTATTCAACATCATTAATAATTAAAGAAATGCAAATTAAAATGATTTTAAGATATCATCTCACTCCGATAAGACTAGCTAAGATCAAGAAACAAAAGACACCAAATGCTGGAGAGGTTGTGGGGAAAGGGGAATACTCATCCACTGCTGGTGGGAATGTAAACTTGTACAACCACTATGGAAAGCAGTGTGGAGAACCCTTAAAAAAACCTCAAAATGAGCCTACCACCTGACTCAGCCATACCATTTCTGGGTATATACCTACAAGACTCACTGCAAAATAACATGCACATCTACGTTTATTCCAGCTCTCTTCATAATAGCAAGGGGCTGGAACCAACCCAAATGCCCCTCAACTGGCACGTGGATAACAAAAATTTGATACATCTACAGAATGGAGTTCTATGCAGTGGTCAAGAAAGATAACACCATGAACTTTGCAGGTAAATGGATGGAACTTGAAGCCATTATGCTAAGTGAAGTAACACAGTTCCAGAAAAAAAAAATGGCGAATGGAAATCCTTCATTTGTGGATGCTAGCACCAAATCCCCCAGTTGAAAAGCAAGCTGAGCAATGTTAGTGTTTTTTTTTTTTTTTATCTGAAAGCAACTGTGCTGTTATAATGTGAATCACTTAATGGGACCTAGAATTAATTTACCACTTATTTTCAGACATTGTAATTACCATACATAATTGGAAGGTATGTATTCATATTTTAGAGTAATATAAAATTAAAGGAAAAAATGTGAATTCCTAAACATATTTTGGAATTGACATACAGTTTATTCCCAGAGAACATAATTCTGGTCCATATATGATGTTTATATAGGCATATTTGGGGGCAATACAAATGGGAGGGAACAACAGCAACATAAGGACTGGGTCGAAGAACTGATTTGTACATTTAAATTCTGCTCCAAACAATAAACCTCTGCAGAGAAAAACTTTAAAAAGACTGAGAGAAAGATGCAGGGCCTGTATGGCAGAATGCATGAACTGCGGTGGGGTTGGGGGAAGGGAAAGGGGAAAAAGTCCAAATTGAACTGAAAAATGATGTATGAAATACACAAAACAAATAAAAGTATTATATTAAAAATAAATGCACATTGTTTACATAAAACTGCCAGGTCATCGCAGTGTTTTTTTATAAACTGACTATAAATAAAAGAGCCCAGTAGCAATAGCAAAAAAGTGATATGTTAATGTTATTTATTTCTTATTTATATTTTTATGTCTATGAATATTTTGCCTGCATGTATGTAAGCACAACTTGTGTATTCATGTGGTGGCTAAGGAAGCCAAAAGAGGGTTTCATTCCCCTGGAATGGAGTTACTGATCATTGTTAACTAACATGTGGGTACTAGGTACAGAACCCAGGTCCTCTCCAACAACAGCAAATGCTCTTAACTGCTGAGCCACTAGTCATATACTCATACATGTAGTTACTTAATTTACAATAAATAAATTTTATCCAATGACGTGCAGAAATGTTTTCAATAAATAATTTGTGGCTTATTAGGTATCTGTGTGGAAAAAAAAAACATGGCAGACTATATATATANAAGGAGAAAAGCCTCAGACTGCTACAGGCATCAAACCCCTCTGTGGATCCTACTTGTAACAACTGTTTATAATGAGTCCTAACGAAACTTACCTTCTAGGTGCCACAAAGTTTTAATACAAGAGACTTTCTTACCTCCCTTTCATAGAACAAGGAGGAATATGATGATGATGAGGTCGTTCTCTAACTGTAAATTGGAGTCAACTGTTATAGAGGTAATCTCTTATAAAACCAGTAAAACTGCCTTCTTTAATTGACTGATAGACATAGGAACTGTGAAAAGGATTATTCTCTATTCAGAACCGAATATAATACTAAAGTCTCCTTCAGCTGTGCATTTAAGCAAAATATATTGATACAGGAGAGCTCTGATATCAGCAATGGATTATTCTACCAAGGAGATGTTGGCCAGGGGATCCAAATCCCCCCCAACCAAAGGTAAAGGCTTCTTGCCTGCAAACTGGGATACCTGCAAGAAAAGAGGCGATAAGGCCCTGCTGTCGAAAACCTGATGATGTAAGCATGGGAAAGATGTATTGAGACCATACTTGCAAGTGTACAGTTGGTCTCTGGAATACCAGAGAGTGTTACCAAAGGCCACTAAACCAATAAAGCAAATATAGGTCTCATTGAGTCAAGCAAGACTTCTCCATCAGCACCAGCTACACCTCATCTGCCTGGAAATACTGTGCAGCAGTGGCTGCCATATGTCTGTATATCCCGAATCTAACTGGCTATTAGCTCTCTCCTTGGAGGAATAACCCATGGCTGATGCCACAAGCTTACATCCTCTAGTGGTTAGGAGATATTATAAGCCACAGTAAGACCCTGTCATCTTTTACAGAAAAAACGTAATTCATGGATTAATATACCATCCAAACATCTGTGTTTATACCAAAGTAACCTACCATAACAATTAGTACTGTTTAAATACCTATATATCTAATTGCTTGTGCTTCATTAGAAGGATTGAAAGGTTATTCCTGGACAAACTGTAAGCCCATGAAAGGAAACAGCCAGAATTGACCAGAGTCCAAAACGACAGCTCCAGAGAAAGTAGACTGTTTTGCTTCTCGTCCACCTGTGCCTCTTTTCTAAGCCTAGGGAACAATCTACGGAAGAGGGGGCATGGTAGAATGTAAGGGCTGTGATTAAGGTGAATGGTGAAACTACAGCAATATAGTCTGGACACTTATTTGATCAACTTGATTGGACATACAAGCCCCCCCCCCCAGCTGGATGGTGGGATCCTTGGGCTGTGTGGGTATGGGCACAAATGCTTGCAAATTGGTTTTACATGAAGGATGCTTGTACTCATAAATTATTACTTATTGTTAAAAAATGAAAAAAAAAATAAAGAAGTAAAAAAACCCAACAAATAGCAGTATAGCCTCTTTTCTTGGAAATGAAGAGATATTATAAATTAATGCTAGATATGGCTTATAGTATTGAATATGGAGTTCTTTTTTTGTGGAGGGTCTTTTTGAGACAGGGTCTCCCTTTAGTCCCAACTGGCCTGGGGCTCACTATATAGACCAGGCTGGCCTTGAACTCACAGAGATGCACCTGCCTCTGTTTCCCAAGTGCTGGGACTAAAGGTGTGCGCCACCATGCTCGGTGAATATGGAGTTCTTTAAGGAGAAACCTGCCATACTGATCAAATAAGGAAGAAAAATAAGAGATCATTGTGCTGGTTAGCTTTAGTGTCAACTTGACACACCTGGGTTGAGGGAGCCTCAATTGGGGAATTGGCTCCATTGGACTGGCCTGTGGCCACGTCTATGGAGTGTTGTCTTGATTGTTGGGCAGTGTGGGAGGGCCCAGCCCACTGTGGGTGCTACCTCCCTGGGCAGGTTGTTGTGTACAGTATAAGAGAGCAGGCTGGGCATGGGCCAGGGGAGCAGCCAGTAAACAGCATTCCTCCTGGCCTGTGCTTCAGCTCCTGCCTCCAGGTTCCTGCCCTGAGTTTCTGCCTTGGGCTCCCTAAGTGATGAACTATGACCCAGGAATGTAAGCTGAATAAACCCTTTCCTCCCCAAGTTGGTGTCGGTCAGAGTGTTTTGACGCAGCAATGGAAGACAAACTAAGACACCTGCTTCTGTTTCCCAAGTGCTGGGGCTAAAGGTGTGCGCCACCATGCTCGGCAAATATGGAGTTCTTTAAAGAGAAACCTGCCATACTGATCAAATGAAGAAAAATCAGAGATCATAAAAGTAGAAAATAGAATACGTGAGCCAGGCGTGGTGGTGCACACCTTTAATCCCAGCACTCAGGAGGCAGAAGCAGGTGGATCTCTGTGAGTTCAAGGCCAGCCTGGTCTACACAGTAAGTTCCAGGCCAGCTGAGGCTACAGGGAGACCCTGTCTCAAAAAGACCAAAAAACAAAAAAACAAAACCCAAACAAAGAAAATAGAATACCCTTTCAACAAATTTACATTCATGTTTCACAAATATCTTTCCTAAAAAGGAATACTATATACTTAAAAGAATTAATGCCAATAAAGAATGAAACTTTGAAATTACCTAATATGTACTGAGTTCAACTGCACATCTTCCAGAAGTATCCCAGTTTTCCTTCTCCCACTGGTTTATCATCTAAACTGCAAACTTATACATGGGCCTATCATTCACACTAAAGACTTCTAACTCAGACTGACCCAGTGGTAAACTGCCGTATTTCACAAGCTCAATCATGAGTAGCTTCCAATCTTTCTAATGCTTTTTTTTTTTTTTTTTGAGACATAGTCTCATTATTTAGCTCCGAACAGCCTCAAACTTGAAATTCTCCTGTCTTTGTCTCCAGAGGATTGGGCTTACAGATGTTAACCACCACAATTTAGCTGTGTTCTCCTTGAACCTGAGAATAAAAAAATTTCTCACCAACAGGATTATTCTGAAGCCATGGTAACAAGTAGCTACCATAACTGGTTTTAGTCCTGTTCAGTCAAACACTTCAGTAAACACAGTTTCACAAGAAAACCACTCAGTCCTCAATCTGTCACTTCTGAACATCATCCAGAGAGGGACAGACTCACTTTAGCAAGCATTCCTGGGAGTGCTGCCCAACCAGCAGCAGTTTCACCTGAGCAACTGTTCTTGAATAGATGTCAGTAACTTAATTACATTTATGAGTTGCTGGGTGTGGTGGCACACACCTTTAATCTCAGCACTCAGGAGGCAGAGGCAGGCAGATTTCTATGAGTTCAAGGCCAGCTTGTTCTACAGAGCTAGCTCCAGGCCAGCTGGGACTAAAGGGAGACCCTGTCTCAAAAATAACAACAAAAAAGTCTATAAGAGTAAACCAGTTCCCAAACCTCGTTTCCCCCAAATGCTGAGGGCTATCAGCTCTTTGCATCTCACTCTCATCTCGTTCTTAACAAGCAACACTTGCCTTTGTCTTTTTATTTTATATTATTTATTTATTTATTTATTTATTTATTTATTTATTTATTTTTGAGACAGGGTCTCCCTATAGCCCCAGCTGGCCTAGAACTCACTCTGTAGAGCAGGCTGGCCTTGAACTCACAGAGCTCCACTTGTCTCTGCTTCCCGAGTGCTGGGATTAAAGGCATGCACCACCACACCTGTCTGTCTTTTTATTTTAAACATTGAATGATGGTCTCTGTCTTTTGACAGTTATGGAGATTCTACCAAGACTATTTTGAATACTCTTAGTTGACAGCATTCCAGGTGACCATTCATTCAAGGGCTGTACTTACTGGGCACCCTGAGCCCAAATCCTCTTTACTCTCTAGGTATGCGGCCAAGTGGTCTAGGCACAATAATAAACTGGTCTCTGCTTTTCACTGAGTTCTTATTGCTGAACTTGTTTTGTTATTCTTAGATCTGTAGAAAAATAGGCCTTTGTTTAGGTGTAGGTTCTGAATAAAGCAATTAGACCTTTTGGGTCAATGATGGACCAAATGGTAAATAATTAGAATGAGGTCTTTGTAAAAGATAACTAGACCTTTTGTTTCAGAGGTAAGCCATTCGATTCTTTCTAAACTGCTAACCTACTTATTCTCCTGTTTCATGCTTCACTTTTGCTGTTTTCTCTCTGTATAGTCTTCTTGAGTTTTTGTTTTCAATTGTTTGTTTCTATGGAGTGGAGTATATAAGAGAGCATTCTGTAAGGATTATGTGGAAGTATGGTCCTTAAAACTTTCCAATCAGATTAAGCAAGGCTTGAGGGCTAATGGTGGGAGTCCATTAGAGCAGTAATCAATTGTTAGAGAGAGGAGAGGGCTTGGCTAGGTACTGACCATAAAACCTTCTTAAGGGCCTTTTTATGCAGTCAAAGATTATGGGGTTGACACCTGAATGGTTCCTGCACAACTCTCCTTGATTAGGGCTCCTCAACATTCACCAAAACCTCATACTGTAAACTGACCACAATACTTTTTTTCCTTATGTATTAGGAGTTTGTTTATGTCAGTATGTCTCTCTCCTGCTGGAAGTGCTTCTATTTATTTTAAGATGCACTATAGCTGGGGCTATAGCTCAATGATAGAGCACTTGTCTTGAATGCATGATGGCCCAGGTTCAATCCCCGTTACTACCAGAAAAAAATAAAGAGGCACTATAATTTAAAATCTTGGGTAAATGCAGAAGAGAAAATTGAGCTGGAAAAAAAAAGAAAAAGATTTGATTTGGAATAATAATAATTGCATTTGATACGTTTAAGTCTTTAAAGGAAAATCCATAAAAAAAGGAGACAAAACACCAATAGTCATCTTCTTTAATTGGTATGCTAAGGTCTCAAGAAATAATTCTAATACCAAGAGAATCTCTCAAAGGTTTTTCAGCTTCATTTTTAAGTATATATTTTTATTGAATTTCTGTGCATTTCATATTGTATTAGTCAAGGTTCTCTAAAGAAATGAAAATCAGTAGAATCTCTCTCTCTCTCTCTCTCTCTCTCTCTCTCTCGATCAGTCTCATAAAGAAGCCCAACTCTCTCTCATCCAGCAGGAACCAGCTGCTTAAAGTTCCTCAGCTAAGCTGGGGCTTCTTAACCATTTCCCCACTTTTTTTTAGTCTTTTTGAGACACGGTTTCCCTGTACTCACTATGTAGATCAGGCTGGACTTGAACATACAGAGATCCATCTCCCTCTGTGTCCCGAGTGCTAGGATTAAAGGTGTGTGCCACCATGCCCAACCATTTCCCCAGTCCTATGCTGGGTTTCTGTCTGGTTTGAGTGTGCATGGGTCTTATATATGTAGTTGGGACCATTGCTGTAAGTTCAGTTTTTTGAAACCTATTTCCTTTTTTTTTTTTAATTTTTATTTATTTTGTATATGTATGAATGTACTGTCTGTATGCAGGTTTGTGCACCCGTATTGTGCAATGCCACAGAGGTCAGAAGAAGGTGTCGGATTCCCCTGGAACTGGAGTTAAAGACGGTTCTCAGCTGCCATGTGGGTGCTGGGGATCGAACCCGGGTCCTCTGCAAGAGCAGTCGTCTCTCTTAACCTCTAGGCCATCTCTCCATCTCTGAAACCTATTTTCTTTATGCTTCTCTTTCTGCTCAGCTTTATTCAACCTTTTAAATTAGCTGTTTTTTTTTTTTTTTTCAGGAAATGAACAAATTATATTGTAAAGTTTCTAGGTCACAGGCTAAATTAAAAATTCTGGTCTAGGGGCTGGAGAGATGGCCTAGCGGTTAAGAGCTCCGACCGCTCTTACAGAGGACCTGGGTTCAATCCCCAGCACCCACATGGCGGCCGAGAACCATCTGAAACTCCAATTCCAGGAGAACTCCAGTTCCAGGGGAATCCGACACCCTCTTCTGACCTCCGCGGCATTGCACGACACGGGTGCACAAACCTGCATGCAGACAGTACATTCATACACATACAGAAATAAATAAAATTGAAAAAAAATTCTGGTCTAGAACTAACAAGGGCCTGGGGAAAATATTTCCTAAACTTTCAGAATTCTTGAAAATTGTTACAGTATTTTTTATATACTTTGGTTCTTTTTTAAAAATTACATTTATTTATGTGTGTGAGGTGGGAGGGTCTGGGGCAGGAGGTGCATGAACATGCCCTGATGAGTGTGTAGAAGCCGAAAGACAACTGGGGGAGTTGGCTCTCTCTCCTTCCACCATGTTTATCCCAGGGATCAAACTCAAGTCATCAAACTGGGCAGCAAATGCCTTTCACCATTGAGCCATCTGCCCAATCCTGTACCTGATTTCTTCTGCTATAGCTCAGTGCCATGTAATTCAGCGGTTAGCTTCTCAGATAGGAGAAAATCCTTAATAAGCAGAAAGATAGAAAATAAAGACTTAGAGTAAACTTAAAAAAAAACAAAAAACAAACAACCAAGCGGCGTGCTTTTAATCCTAGCACTCAGGAGGCAGGTGGATCTCTATGAGTTCAAGGCCAGCCTGGTCTATGTAGTGAGTTCCAGACCAGCTGGGGCTAGGAGACCTTGTTTCAAAAAGATAAAAAAAAAGATAAGAAAAGATTTATTTAGTTATTGATTATTGATGGCAATAATAAAGTTTAAGGAGACTTTAGGGGAATATTTTCTTAAGCTTCAGATTACAGACAAAAGGAAGATGAAGAAATGTGCTTCAAGAAATATTCAAGGGGCTGGAGAGATGGCTCAGCATTTAAGAGCACTGGCTGCTCTTGCAGAGGAGCTGGGTTTGGTTCCCAGCATGCACATGGCAGCTAACGATGGTTTATAACTGTAGTTCCAGGGGATCTGATCTGACCATCTTCTAGCATCTGTGGGCATTGCACACACATTGTGCACTTAATGTGCAGGCAAAACACTTATAAAGTAAAAGTAAATAAAATATAACAAGAAATATTCAAGACACTAATGTAAACCCATAACTAATATTGAAAACTATATACTTTCTTATTGTAAATGAGCTCAACCACAGAATGGGAAATTTAATAATAAAAACATAAATTGAAATATAAAATTACCAATTTAGAAAATATTCAATACGTGGCTAGTTATAACCAGAGCCTTTTATAGTAAATAAACTAAAACTCAAAATAGTGTTTAGCTCTCAAGTTAAGAAATAACCAAAATATCTCTTTTTTTCTCAAAAATTAAGAAACTAGGACAAAGACCCTTATCAATATTGCAAGAACAATGGTAATAGAAAGAGTGACTCTCGTTCATTGGTTAAGTAACAGAAGGACAACTGTGCAAAGTCTGTCCATTGATGCTGCCCCACGGAGGACATGAGATCCTCGTACCTCCCTTTCTTCCTCTAAACTCTCAAAGGGACCAATATGGTTTTCTTTTCGCTGTAAGAAAAATTATATCTACCATTAATCTCTTTACTATAAAGTAAATATTAGTAAAATATTAGTCCTTCAAGGACAATGAATAACTTCAATAAGAATGAAAAAGAAAATTTTTACCTTAAAATAAAAGTAACTGTGCCAAATAACAAAATAAAAGACAAATTTCTGGCTACACAACATAATCAAAGTGTATAAGGCACCAAGTCTTTTTCTGATTCTTTGTAATTGGTACTTTGGGATTGATATTAAAAGGATGCTCATTCCTTCTCTAAAATACAACTTCTGCATATGTACTATCCAGGGTGCTACTTTGAAAGTTGTCAGACAAAAATACCCTGTGAAACGATTACTCTAAAACTCAGAGTGCTGAGCATGGTGATACATCCATGTAATTCAAGCATTTGGGATTTTGAGGCCAGGCTAGGCCTTAAAAAAATTCCCCAATAAAAAAAAATTTAAAAAGGGGGGGGGCCTGGAGAGATAGCCTAGAGGTTAAGAGCACCGACTGCTCTTGCAGAGGACCTGGGTTCGATCCCCAGCACCCACCTGGCGGCTAAGAACCGTCTATAACTCCAATTCCAGGAGAACTCCAGTTTCAGGGGAATCTGAGACCCTCTTCTGACCTCCGCAGCATTGCACGACACGGGTGCACAAACCTACATGCAGACAGTACATTCATACACATACAGAAATAAATAAAATTTAAAAAATTCCCCAAATTTTCTCACCTATGATATGGTTAATGATAAATTTATATTATGTGCGATTCAGGAAATCACTAAAGAATTAACTGTGATTCCAGAATCCTTCCTGATAGAAAAAAAGACTCCAAAGATAGAGGCTGATTAAGTAGAAAAAAATTCTTTAAAATCTTTATGATAAAGGTGGATCAGGCTTCAGGGGTCTTAGCTCACCACCAAGGTGCTTACTGAAGACTGTTGCCGCCTATGCTTTAAGTCCATAGTCAAACCTTAGCTTTCTTGGCTCGAAACAGTTACAGACTTCTGTTTTTTAATTTTTTAATAAAAACGTAAATTAAAAAAATTTTTTTTTTGAAGCATGGTATCTCAGTAGCTCCAGATGGCCTGGAACTTGCTATATAGATTGGGTTGGATTTAAACTAACAGAGATCCACTTGCCTCTGCCTCCCAAGTGCTGGAATCAAAGGTATGTGCCATCAGGTCCAGCTTCACATGGAGATTCTTACTAAGATAAATCCAAATGTATAGTAAACAGGAAAAGGTCCTCAACATCACTAACCAGAAAAAAATTCGAATGATTGAGCCAGGTGTGGTGGCGCATGCCTTTAATTCCAACACTCAGGAGGCAGGGGCAGGTGGATCTCTTTGAGTTCAAGGCCAGCTTGGTCTACATAGTGAGTTCCAGGCCAGCTGGGGCTACAGGGAGACCCTGTCTCAAAAAGACACCCCCCCAAAAATGTGTGTGTGTGTGTGTGTGTGTGTGTGTGTGTGTGTGTGTGTGTGTATTAGAATGATGGCTTCCAGGAACTAAGGAGAGCAGGAAAGGAGAACTGTTCTTTAAGGAAATAGAGTCACAGATTTGCAAGATGAACAGTTCTGGAGATGTTTTCCAGCATTGTGAATATACTTGCCACTACTGAACTATACATTTAAAATGATTACAATGGGGATGGAGAGATGGCTCAGCAGTTAAGAGCTCTGTTCTTGCAGAGGACTTAGTTTTGATTCCCAACACCCACATGGCAGCTAAAAACCATCTTTAACTCCAGTTTCAGGGGATGTGACTCCCTCTTCTGACCTCCATAGGCTTTGCATATCACAGGTGCACTAACACACATGCAGGCAATGCACCCATACACAGAAAATTAAAATAGTAAAATAGCTGGGCATAGTAGTGCAAGCCTTTATTTATTTTATTTGTTTTTTTGGTCTTTTCGAGACAGGGTCTCCCTGTAGCCCCAGCTGTCCTGGAACTCACTCTGTAGACCAGGCTGGCCTTGAACTCACAAAGATCCGCCTGCCTCTGCCTCCCGAGTGCTAGGAATTAAAGGCGTGCACCACCACGCCCCTGTGCAAGCCTTTAATCCAGCACTCGGAGCAGAGGCAGGTGGATCTCTGGGAGGGTCAAAACAGCTTGGTCTACATGAGTTCCAGGCAGATGGGGTTACAAGGAGACCCTGTCTCAAACAAAAAACAAATAACAAAAATTCAAATAAAAACAATAAATAAAAAATAATTAAGATGGTAATTTAGAGATTATGTGGTTTTCACTGCAATCAAATCAGGCTTATTATATAATCTTATAGAATAGTCTATTCTTGTTTGTAAAATCTAATTGTTATGCTGGGTGTGGTGGTGAACGCCCTTAATCCAGCATTCGGGAGGCAGAGGCAGGCGGTACTCTGTGAGTTCAAAAGGCCAGCCTGAACTACAGAGTGATTCTAGGCCAGCTGGGGCTACAGGGAGACCCTGTCTCAAAAATAGCAAAAATAAAACAAAACAAAACAACACAAAAAATTTATTCTTACCAAGTTGGTTAAATTATACAAATAGCTGTGCTTTGTTTCTTTAGGGTTTTTCAAGTTAGAACAATGTAAGAATAAATAGGTAACCTGATGTACTTTTAAAACAACTTAATTATTTAAACTGTGATAGAAAAAGATATTTTAAAATCTTAGATACTGTTTTTTAAAAATTTTTTTTAAATTTTATTATTTTTTTATGTGTATGAGTGTACTGTCTGCATGTAGGTTGGTGTACCTGTGTCATGGAATCTGCAGAGGTCAAAGGGGGCATCGATTCCCTGGAACTGGAGTTAAAGACAATTCTTAGCCGCCATGTGAGTGTGGGAATCGAACCCCGGTCCTGCAAGAACAGTCGGCGCTCTTAACCACTGAGCCATCTCTATAGCCCCAGATACTGTTTTTTTTTTTTTTTATTGAAGTTTTTGTCTTTTTAAAAAATTATTTTCATATGAGTATGAAAGTATTGTCTGCATGTAGGGTTGTGTGCATCCGTTGTGCATGCCCGGAGGTCAGAAGAGGTGTTGGATTCCCCTGGACTGGAGTTAAAGACGGTTTTCAGCCGCCATGTGGGTGCTGGGGATTGAACCTGGGTCCTCTGCAAGAGCAGTCGGTGCTCCTAATCGCTAGGCTATCTCTCCAGCCCCCCCCCCAGATACTGTTTTAAAAATAAATAATAGACACATTAATTACCTGATGCCTTGACTATGCCTAAATTAATTGCTGTAGTAAAGGCAGAGGCAAAGAAAGAGGGCATAGATGCTAGTATACTGTAGTCTAGATGGTAAATACTTTAGAAGTGCTTTTGAAATATTCTAACAGCATAGCACATATTAACCTGATTGTCTTAAAAGTCCTTACACAAAAACTTCATGTAAACAAACCTAACAATATTATTAAAGTATTGGGGAAGTTTATGAATTCTATAATGAATATGCAAAATATGGGCTCTCACATTCTTACAAGAAACACGGGAAGCTGGGCGTGGTGGTGCATGCCTTTAATCCTAGCATTGGGAGGCAGAGGCAGGCAGATCTTGTTGAGTTCACAAGGCCAGCCTGGTCTACAGAGTGAGTTCCAGGACACTGGGCTACAGGAGACCCTGTCTCGAAAAGACGAAAGAAAGAAAGAAAGAAAGAAAGAAAGAAAGAAAGAAAGAAAGAAAGAAAGAAAGAAAGAAAGAAAGAAAGAAAGAAAGAAAGAAAGAAAGAAAGAAAGAAAGAAAGAAAAGAAAATCATCTTATAAAACTGGATTTTGTGGTACCACATACAGTCTAAATTGATATTTGCCAGGATTTTTCATGAGATATTCCACCACAGTAGAGACAATTTACCACAATATTAAACAATGTTTTAGAAAACTTCTCTAGTACATCAGAGGGCATGGCAAGTTCAGGCTTTAAATTAAGCTGAACATATTGTAGATGTCAGGCATGGATCCTGTCAGCATTCCCAAGTGGATTTATAGTTAAATATTTGTGGCTTATGAGGTGTACTAATGTTAGGAGACTTATTTTCTTACTAGGTTGGTTGAGTCATTTCCCTGCCCAAAATCCACAGCACCCAGTGGCAAGACAAAAACAACAAAACGAAGCACAATTAGATTTTGTGTTCTTTATTTAGGATATTCCCATTTTCTTTCTAATGATACAGAAACACATTTAACCAGAATGCTTATTTATAAATTAAAGCTATGTAACCCTTTTCTCATTACTTACACACTTTATTCTCCTATGTCTTTAAATCTGAAAAAAATTGAAAGGCAACTGAACCCAGCTGAGAAGTTACATCCGCTAGATATGAGATGAGGTTTTTAGAGTGAATCCCAAAACAAACGGTTTACAGAAGGTGGCTTTTTTAAAAAACCTTTTTTCCTTTATTATTTTTTATGTGTATGAGTGTACTGTCTGCACGTAGGTTGGTGCACCCGTGTCATGCAATGATAGCTTTTAACCTAAGGAGCCTTGAACATGGACAGGAGCACATGGACTGGACAGTTGTTGGATCAACACCATTTGAAAGATTCTTCTAGATAGCACAGTCTCCATTGATTATTCTTGTATCTTTTTGGTAAATTTTTTTCCTTCATTGCTTTAAGATATTCCTTTCTGTCTTAGTCTATCATTTCATTCCACCGGTAACAATGACATGTAAATCTAGACTAGAAGTGGGCCTGTTAATTAAATTTGGCAGGCCACTTGTTTTGTAATAAATAAAGTTTTATTGTAATATACCCATAGCCATTTGAAAAAAAAATCAGCATATTTTCTATGACTGCTTTTCTGCTACAACAGCAGAGTTTAGAAAGAATGCAGGAAGTCCATGAAGCCAAAAGTATCACAAAAGTCTTACAAAGAAAGTTTGCTGATAGACTATTATCATAGCTCTGCAATTCTGCTCTTCCAACCTGTTCAAAAAATAATTATATTTACCTGTGTGAGTGTGTGTGTGTATGTATGTGTTTCTATGTGTGTCTCTGTGTTTGCGTGTACATGTGCATGGTGCACAAGCCTTTGATCCCAGCATTTAGGAGGTAGGGGCACTTGGATCTCTGTGAGTTCGATGTTAGCCTGGTCTACATAGTAAGTTCCAGGCCACCCAGGGCTACATAGTCAAATTCTCTCTCAAACCAGACCAAAACCAAACCAAACCAAACCAAACCAAATACCTAAAACCAAAACCAGGCTTGGTGGAGGTACCTTTAAACCTGCTGAGCCATGTTGCCAACTAATCATCCAACCTATTTTTACTTTAGCCATTTTAATAGATGATATAAAGTTATGTATTGCTTCAACCACAAATTATACTTTTTGCAAACAACACATAAAGGAAATAAAATGTCCATGCAAGGAAATTACAAAATGCCAACATTATTTTTCACACAATAGTCAGAAACAATTATACCTGTAGTTCTACCCAAGTTGAATGATCTTCTTTTTTTTGCTCTTTTTCGAGACAGGGTCTCCCTGTTGCCCAGCTGTCCTGGAACTCACTTTGTAGACCAGGTTGGCCTTGAACTCACAAAGATCTACCTGCCTCTGCCTCCCGAGTGCTAGGATTAAAGGTGTGCACCACCACACCTGGCTGAATGATCTTTTTTATGCTGCTTGTTCTTCTTTTCCCTGTGAAGAAACAGGACTCTTTGTTGCCAATTCAGGACCCTGCTGATTACTCCCTTGAATTATCAGGCCATTCCTAGGGAGGGAATCTGTGGCAATCTATCTCCAAGCTAGTCCTTAACGATACCTGGCAATGTACACCTCCCACACTGCCATAGTTAGTCTGTGTGTCCAATAGATTATAGCAATAGTGCTGGCATGTCACTTTGAATACTAAGTTGTAGAAGACACTGTAACCTTTTCCTGGCTCTCTGTAGAAAGTTAGCTGTCATATGAGCTGCCCAAGGAAAGGCCAATGGGGTAGGAAGCTGAGATATTCTGCCCATAGCCAGGGAGGGGCCTTGGTGGCCAGTGGCACCAGCTGAGTGGGCCTTCTTGGGAGCAGGATCTATACCTTATGCAAACTCTCAGCTCTCTTGGCTGTGACCTCATGAAAGACACGGATTCCATGCCTTTCAGAGAAGCTGCTTCCTGACTCAGGACCTTTGGGAACTCTGTGAGATAGTATTCTTCTTTTCTTTTCCTTCTTTCTTTTCCTTCTTTCTTTCTTTCTTTCTTTCTTTCTTTCTTTCTTTCTTTCTTTCTTTCTTTCTTTCTTTCTCTCTCTCTCTCTCTCTCTTTCTCTCTCTCTCTCTCTCTCTTTCTTTCTTTCTTTCTTTCTTTCTTTCTTTCTTTCTTTCTTTCTTTCTTTCTTTCTTTCTTTCTTTTCCTTCCTTCCCTTCCTTCCTTCCTTCCTTCCTTCCTTCCTTCCTTCCTTCCTTCCTTCCTTCCTTCCTTCCTTCCTTCCTTCCTTCCTTCCTTTCTTTCTTTCTTTCTTTCTTTCTTTCTTTCTTTCTTTCCTTGGTATTTTGTGCCCCAGCTGGCCTGGAGCTCTCTCTTTTTTAAATCTTTTTTATTATTATTTATTTATTTTTGTATGTGTATGAATGTACTGTCTGCATGCAGGTCTGTGCACCCATGTCGTGCAATGCCGCGGAGGTCAGAAGAGGGTCTCGGATTCCCCTGGAACTGGAGTTCTCCTGGAATTGGAGTTACAGACGGTTCTTAGCCGCCATGTGGGTGCTGGGGATCGAACCCGGGTCCTCTGCAAGAGCGTCGGTGCTCTTAACCGCTAGGCTATCTCTCCAGCCCCGTGGAGCTCTCTCTGTAGACCAGGCTGGCCTTGAACTCACAGAGATCCACCTGCCTCTGCCTCCTGAGTGCTGGGATTAAAAGCATGCACCACCATGTCCAGCACTAAAGACGGTTCTTAGCCACTATGTGGGTGCTGGGAATCAAATCCAGGTTCTCTGCAAGAGCAGTCAGTGCTCTTAACCCCTGAGCCATCTCTACAGTCCCAGTATTCTTTTTAATTAATTAGTTAATTAATTAATTAATTAATTATGTGTATGAGTGTACTGTCTGCATGTAGGTTGGTGTACCCATGTCATGCAATGCTGTGGAGGTCAGAAGAGGTTGTCAGATTCCCCGGGACTGGAGTTAAAGATGGTTCTTAGCCGTCATGTGGGTGCTGGGAATCGAACCCGGGTCCTCTGCAAGAGCAGTCAGCGCTCCTAACCACTGAGCCATCTCTCCAGCCCCAGTCCCAGTATTCTTATTTTCAAGTGACTCAGTTTGGAATAATTTGTTATAGAGCTATATAGTAATACAATTTCCTAAATCCCAAGTGGACCATATTTCCTTTCAAAGACCACAAAAATATAATTATTTTTTTATAAGGAAAGAATCCTGAGAATAACTATCCACAGAAATGAAAGTGCTAGAGACATTCATCAAAAGTTGTTTTATTATTTTGGCTGAATAGTAAAAACCCCCAGCCCAATCCCTGAGGTTAGATTCCTTAACCAGCTGTAGAGTTATAGTTAATATAATGGCCTTGGATTTGCTTTAGCCGACCAAGAAAGACTTTATTAACCATTGCTAACATCAGACATCAAGCCTGTGCTCTACAGGAAGGCTGGAATAATCTCTATCCAAAGCAGCCAGACTTTTTGAAGTCACTGTGTTCATTGTCTGTTGTACAGGGTCTTAATTCTCACAGAGGGTTGATCAAGTGATTCAAACACAAAAGTCAGAGTAAAATCATGTCAATAGACATGTAAACTGTCAAATTTTCACCAATAAAATCTCAACTTTATGAACGTTATCAACAATGGTAAAGGTCTTTACAACCCTTTCTGTCTCTCCTGAAGCTTTGATTGAACAAAGACTGATAGGAAGGATTGCAATTAAGAAAGCTCCCAGGTATTTGGGAAAAGACTGGTGGGTCTCCTCCACCTCCTCCCTTCACCATTGTAGCAGGGGAAACAGGTAGCCACAAGAACCAGTTTTAAAACCCATTCAATCGATAGAGAATAATTTAGTGCAGTAAGGCCCTGGTTCATGAAGTCAGTCCACTGGGGCGGTCGCATCAGTAAGCACACCTCTGAGTGCCAACTTATCAGCATGGTTGTCCCTCTGTGACAACTTCCCCAGCTGATGTCAGCCCACTCACACACCGACAGCCTATGCTTGGCTCTGTGTTCTTCTCTAACAGAAACCCATTGGCTTCAGCGGCTCTCTGTATCTGGCTCCCAGGCCTGACCAGCACAGCTTGCCCCTACGGCATTCTGAGAAATACGTGCAGTTTTGTCTTTTTGTTTCATATATTAACTGCTCTCATCACCCTTCCTCAAACTCCTTTGATGCTTTTTAAATTTTTTAATTATTTTATCTATCGTGTGTGGGTGAATGGGGAGGGGTTGCACCTGATGTACTACTATGTGCAGAAGTCAGAAGACAACTTGCGGAATTGGTTTTCTCTTTCCACCACATGGGACCTAGAGATGGAACTCAGACAGGCTTTGGTGGCAAGTGCCTTTATCTGTTGAACCATCTTGCCAGCCTCTCTTTTTCCCTTTTGAACTCCCTGTTGTATAGCAATAACAATACTATTATTAAGTACTGATGATGGTGGTGTTGGTTATTTGCTGTGGGAAGGGTTTTTAATTCATTAGCTTAATAATTTAAAACTTCCTGTAACATGTGGCTACTGGCACTTCTCAGATATCTGGGTAACACTTGGAATTGAAATTATTAGCCTTGGCTTAGTCATTCTGGTCATTTGCTTGTTTGCCTTCAAAGTTGTTCCTCACCCTTTCCCTGTTCTGCTCAATCTCACAATGGGCTGACTCCTTCAGGTAGACTGTTTCTAGCTCTTTTGTTGACTGTCTTCTAGCTCATAATGGCTATCCGTGTTAAGAAATGGAAGGCGGGACTGGAGAGATGGCCTAGCGGTTAAGAGCGCCGACCGCTCTTACAGAGGACCCCGGTTCGAGCCCCAGCACCCACATGGCGGCTGAGAACCGTCTGAAGCTCCAATTCCAGGAGAACTCTAGTTCCAGGGGAATCCGAGACCCTCTTCTGAACTCCGCGGCATTGCACGACACGGGTGCACAGACTTGCATGCAGACAGTACATTCATACACATACAGAAATAAATAAAAATTNATTGAAGGCCAGGGATATTACTGGAGAGTCACTGATCTGCTGTTTACACTGGGAGGCTGTATTAGTCAAGGTTCTCTAAAGAAACAGAATTGGTAGCCGGGCATGGTGGCGCACGCCTTTAATCCTAGCACTTGGGAGGCAGAGGCAGGTGGATCTCTGTGAGTTCAAGGCCAGCCTGGTCTACATAGTGAGTTCTAGGACAGCCGGAGCTACAGGGAGACCCTGTCTCAAAAAGACCAAAAAAAAAAAAAAAAGAAACAGAATTGGTAGAATGAGGCTGGATGTCTCAATAGTCCCAATCTGGAGCTCAAGGCCTGCCTGATGGATTCTGGGAGATTAGTCTTCAGTGTATGCTGGGATCTGATGAGTGCATTTAGACACATGCAGGCAATACACTCATATGGATAAAATAAAAATAACAAATAAAATATTAAAAAAATGAGGGCTGGAGAAAAAAAAAAACAAGGGTGCAGTGGTTTAGAGTGGCAACTGCTCTTTCAGAGGACCTGGGTTTGATTCCCAGTACCCATGTGGTAGCTAACTGAAACTCCAGTTCCAGAGGAATCTGATGCCATCTTCTGACTCCTTGGGCATTGCACAGCATGGGTACACTACACTTACACACATGCAGGCAATATACTCATACACATAAAATAAAAATAATAAATAAAATATTTTAAAAAGGAAAATAACAGACTACAAATACCTTTTGAGAATTTTAGTTTTGACAAGGAAGCACTTTTCTGCTAATACAATTATATTGGAGTGGTTGGCACAGTGTTTCATAACCTGGGACAACATTTGGGATGTCTTTCTGGTAAATTATTTTTAAACAAAACGTTTGCCATTATGTAGAACTGGCAATTCTCTTGGAGCATTTCTTCTAAAAATATTTAGGCTTTCATATAAATCAGTTTTGTATAAACTTAAATTTAATTTTAAATGTAAATTTATATAATAATTTCAATGTTTCCTCTGACATTTGCTGTAACTTGTAGAGGTTGTACCAGAAACTAAATGTGCTTCATGATTTGTATAAAATTCAAAAACACAGCTTTCACATTCTACCAGTGTATCTTTTTTTTCACCACTATACTAATGAAGAAAATGTATCTTTAATTATATGGAACTATTAATTTTTAAATTGTCTGATTAATAATTTGTTCATCTGAAGCTTCCTCTCAAAATGCTGTACTAGCGGTTAAGAGCGCCGACCGCTCTTGTAGAGGACCCGGGTTCGATCCCCAGCACCCACATGGCGGCCGAGAACTGTCTGAAACTCCAATTCCAGGAGAACTCCAGTTCCAGGGGAATCTGACACCCTCTTCTGACCTCCGCGGCATTGCACGACACGGGTGCACAGACCTTCATGCAGACAGTACATTCATACACATACGGAAATAAATAAAATTAATAAAAAAAATTTTTTTAAAGAAAATGCTGTACTTCTACCAAGAGCCTAGACATTGATGGTTACTTTCTATTTTAAGTCTGCGGATGTGTCTTTTGTAGTTTGAAGTGGTTTTCACAACCAGAGAATCTAAACTCTTTAATGACTCCTTGATAGGCTTCTCAGAAAAACCTTGTGTGCACTTGGGTTTCATAATAATTTACTGACAAAGTTTGTTACCTGTGTTCCAGCCAGCAGTTACTGGCCTGGCCTGAGTTCAGAGTTAATGTTTGTGTGGATGCCATGGAGTCAGGTTCTAGGGACTGCCAGGCAAGTCAATTTCCTGGCCATGGGTGGCAGGATGTCTTCACAGAATGCCTCCTTCCTCTGGTGGCTGCAGTCACTCCTGCATATTGCACTGGTCCTGCACTGTTGCCACCATCTCTGTTGCTACTCTGGACCCAGGTCCAACACCAGCAATCTTACTCAGGTAAATATCATCTTTGTATGTTCCTAAGATGGTGAAAGATGAGCAGAATATTTAAGAAGCAGAGTGAGGGGTGTTTGTCTCCCTTTTAAAATTATAAGAAACTTTGCAAGCTCAGATGTTGCTGAGACTTATTGGCGCCAGTAAGTCTAAAATCAGGGGCCTCAGGAAACCCCTTAGCTTTGCAAGGGGAGCAATTATAATGAACAGTTTTTACAAGATGTCCGATGATGTAGTTAACAGTGTAGGTCATTGGGAATCTTCCAGAAATGTCTTGTTCCATAAGGATTTGTGTGCTTGGAGAAATTATCCAAAGATTTTTCCCCCCTTTTTCATCTCACCAGGTGTGGTGGCTCACACCTTTAATCCCAGCACTTGAGAGGAAGAAGCAGGTGGATCTCTGTGAGTTCAAGGCCAGCCTGGTCTATACTCTGAAGAGGCTGAAACGCCAGTAGTAGCTCAGTCCACAAGTTGGATGTCTCAGCAGTCCCCATCTGGCACTGAAGGTTTGGAGGATTCTTGGAGAGTCATGAGTCTTCAGTCCATATTGGAAGGTTGAAAAGCCGTGCCTCATGTCCAGGCCAGCTGGGACTAAAGGGAGACCCTGTCTCAACGCCCAACCTCACAGAGAGGGAGAGAGAGAGAGACAGAGAGAGAGAGGAAATAGTGTCACTGTGTAGCTCAGACTGACCCCAAACTTGTTATCCATCTTCCCTATCTCCCCACCCTCCCCCATGCCACCATAGCAGACTCCGAGGTCACACTTCTGCATAGAATGTAGAAATGGGTTTGTACTGACCTAACTTTGTACTTCCTCCAAGCCATGGTGGCCTCTGTCTTGAAATATCTACCCACATTGCGGAAACTCAAGGACTTTACTTACGGGCACACTCTTTAGCACTTAAAAACATTTATCATTATTTTATTTTATGTGTATGAATGTATTTATTCTATGTATGTAAGTGTACCTGTGTCCTGATGCCCAGAGAGGTCAGAAGATGGCCTTGAATTCTCCTGGAATTGGAGTTACAGAAAGTTGTTAGCTGCCACATGGATGCTGGGATTCAAACCTGGGTCCTCTGCAGGAACGGTCAGTACTCTTATCTGCTGAGCCATCTCTCCAGCCCTCTTTAGATTAAAAAAATTATTATTATCATTTTATGTGTATGAATGTTATGCCTGCGTTTTCATAACTGCACCCATCTTGTGCAATGCTCACGGACATCAGGAGAGGGTGTCGGATCCCCTGGAACTAGAGATATGGATAGTTGTTAGCAACCATGGGGTGCTGGGACTTGAACCCAGATCCTCTGTAAGAGTAGCCAGTGCTCTTAACTGTTGAGCCATTTCTCCAGCTCTCTTTAGCACTTTTGAAGTGTTATTTTTCAGTGGGTTTGTTATGGAAATTTTCAAACATATATAAAGTTAGAGAGAATGGTAAAATTGAGGCAGTGTAGAAAGAAAAATTATGGAGAAGAGAGAAGAGCCCCTCATCCCAGAGTCTAGTTGAAGCCTCTTGTCAGCTGAGTGAGAAACAAGAACTCCAGCACAAGTAACATTTGCTAGGGTTAATATTCCTTTCAAATGTAGATATTTTATGTTAAAATAAAATAGCAATGACTCAGACCCAAGGCCTGAATGTAGAGGGCCTTGGATAGGGCCTCACTCCTTTCTTCAGCTATTGCCTGAGAATCTCAAACAAAAGTGTTTACAGTAAAGATATCCTCCCTTTCACATCCCTGGGGGCTAGACTTCTATTCCTGTGGTAATCCTGTCAGGTGCCCTCCCCCCCAAATCCACGTGACTATTGTAAGAAGAACTAGCTGTTCTCATCTCTAATGATCACATCCTGCTCTCAAGAGTACCGCTGGGTGTGGTGGTGCATGCCTTTAATCCTAGCACTAGGGAGGCAGAGGTAGGTAGATCTTTGTGAGTTCAAGGCCTGCCTGCTCTACAGAGTGAGTTCCAGGACAGCAGGGGCTACAGAGAGACCCTGTCTTGAAAAGACCAAAAAAAAAAGAGTACCTTGCTTTCTTCTGAGCATTTCTTTTTCTCCTGTGCTTACAGCCATATTAAAATATTGCTAATAAAATCTACAGCTCTGATTCATAAACTGGCTAGTTCTGAGACTCTTTTCAGCGTCACAACCACAAATCTTGGTTTGATGGGAGTTGGGGGCACTAAAACTGTAGGGAGAGCCCCTCAGGTTACTGGAGGTGACAGTGGGGAGCTGTGACTTCTTTACCTGCACCCCCAGACCCTTATGTAGTGGACCTTCTTATGTGTATAAACACTTTTTCAAATTTCATGCATAATTTTGTTCTTTTTTGTGTGTATGTGAGACAAGGTTGTACTATGTATCCCTGGCTGACCTGGAACTCACTATGTAGACCAGGCTGGACTTGAACTCACAGAGATCCGCTGGGATTAAAGGTGTATCCCACGATGCCTGCATCATAAATGTTTTATCTGTACCTCCACCTACTTCTCACATCCCTAAATACACCCCAAATATCCTATCATTTTATCTGCAAGTATTTCATAAGTGTCCTTAAAAGTTTAGATAGCATCATTTCATTGAAGAGTTGAACAATAATTCTTATTCTTATTTTATTTCTTGCAATTCTTCTTTTTTGTACTTGTGTGTGTACCTGTTCATGTGTGTGCAAGTTTATGTGTGTGTGTGTGTGTGTGCGTGCGCGCGCGCGCACGTGTGTTTAAGTGTGTATGCATGCAGAGGCCAGGGGTCACCCTTGTTGTCATTCCTCAGGAACATGGTCCAACTTGTTTCTGAGATAGGTTCTCTCAGTGGCCTGAAACTCACCAATTAGCCTAGCTTGGCTGGGCAGGAAGCCCAGGGGTCTACTGCTTGCATGCTTCCCAGTGCTGGGATTGCAAGCACGTGTCACCAAGCCTAGTTTTTTTTTCATTGTTGTTGTTTGTTTAACATGGGTTTTGGGCAAAAAAAAAAAAAATAAATAAATAAAAAATCAAGTTTTCATGCTTGTAAGATGAACTTTATAGACTGAGCCAATTCTTCAATTCCCAAATTTCTTGTCTTATTTATTTACTAAATTTAATAACATTACATTTATTAAATTATCACAAGTTTTTGTTTGTTTGTTTGAGACAAGGTCTCACTCTATAACCCAGGCTTGCTTAGAACTCACAAGTAGGCGAGGCTGGCCTTCAATGCTCCTACCTCAAGTGCCACCACACCCACCTTATCTCAGTTTTTAAGTTTATTTGAATCATAGTCCAAGCTATTAGATAATCTGCCTCTTTAATATCTTTCATCATATAATTACCCATATCCTCTTTTTTTTCCCCCTTTATAGTTAACGTGTTGAAGAAAGGTAATTTGTTCAGTGAGTTTTAGTTCTTGCATCCAGCTGTGGTGGGATGCTGTGTCCTTCCCAAATTCTTACATTGAAATGTACTGTTTGTTGTCTGTTTGCTGTTGGAGGATCAAACTCAGAGGTTAATGGTTTGACCTTGAAGTGCTAAGCCTCTAGAACTGGGAGAATTATTTCTCCATACTTTAAGGCTCATACTTCTTTGTATTTTCTCATAGAAGTTTGCATGGACAGAGCCAGATCTCAGCACTGGTATTGTTTAACATGTGCTGCTTCTCATATTTTCATAACTTGATCCTTCTATTTCTATAGGAATTTATCTTTGATTTAGGATATGGCAACTTCAACTGTGATCTTTTCTTAGATCCACTATTTCATGAGGGTTTATGAGGTGGTTATATTTAAGTTGTGTCATTATTTATTATCTGGAGTATTTCTGCAAAGAGAAATTTCTCTGCATAAAATAACCGTGGGGTAAGAAATAGTGTGTTTGAAATAGTTAAGACATGCTTGATACTTTCTCTCTTTTTTTTTTTTTTTTCTGTATGTGTATGAATGTAGTGTCTGCATGCAGGTCTGTGCACCCGTGTCATGCAATGCTGCGGAGGTCAGAAGAGGGTCTCAGATTCCCCTGGAACTGGAGTTCTCCTGGAATTGGAGTTTCGGACGGTTCTCGGCCGCCATGTGGGTGCTGGGGATCGAACCCGGGTCCTCTGTAAGAGCGGTTGGCACTCTTAACCGCTAGGCTATCTCTCCAGCCCCTGATACTTTCTCTTTACAAGTCCTTGAAACACACAAAATAAAGCAGAACAAAAAACAAAAAAAAATTTTGATGCAGCATCTCACTAGGTAGCCATAGCTAGACTGAAACTCACTATGAAGACTAGGCTAGCCTGGAACTCAAAGAAATCCTCTGCTTCTGTCTCCTGAGTGCTGAGATGTCATTACACCCAGCCCCCCCCCCCTTTTTTTTTTAGTATATCACTGTATGTATAGCCCTGGCTAGCCTTGAACTTGCTGTGATCTTCCAGTCTTTGCTTCCCAAATATGGTAGTTGTGCACTACTGTAACTAGCACTGAGGAGTTTTTAAAAGTAAAATGAGGCCAGGCGTGGTGACCCATGCCTTTAGTCCCGGTACTTGGGAGGCAGAGGCAGGTGGATCTCTGGGAGTTCAAGACCAGCCTGGTCTACAGAGTGAGCTCCAGGCCAGCTGGGGCTACAGGGAGACCTTGTCTCAAAAACACTAAAAAAGAAAAAAAATGTAAAATGAATTTATGCATTTAAACTTATTTGGTGATCCTTATTAACATCCCAAATTGGCCCATCTCTGGTCAATGAGAGCATCTTCAAATTGGATACTGGGCCATTTTGACAGGACCCCACTAATCTTTTATAGTTTTCTTGCTTTTTTGGGTAGTATGATTTCCAGCTTCATCTGGCACATTTGTCCCAGATCTGGAATCATCTCTTTCTCCAAGGTTTGGTGTGAGTGTGTGTGTGTGTGTGTGTGTGTGTGCGTGTGTAAATTATGTCTTGAATCTCAAGTCATGTTTCTAGGCTTTTTGAGTGGATTGAGTTAAGAATTTTAAAATAGAAAATATATGAGTGTTTTGCCTGCGGGTAAGTGTAGCTGTGCAAGCAATGCTTGTGGAGACCAGAAGAGAGTGTCAGGCTCCCTGAAACTAGATGGTTGTTAGCTGCTATGTGGGTGCTGGGAACCAAGCCCCAGTCCTCTGTAAGAGTAGCCAGTATTCTTAATCACTGAGCCATCTCTCCAGCCCCAAATATGACAGAGTCTTATGTCACCTGTATTTCTTTCCTTCAGGCCCAAAGTGGTTTCCAAGCATACCAACACATTACTCAGTTACTTTATTCCCACAAAACATATCTCCTAGCTGGGGTGGTGGTGCACATCTTTAATCCTAGCACTTGGGAGGCAGAGGCAGGTAGATCTCTGTGAGTTCAAGGCCAGCCTGGTCTACAGAGTGAGTTCCAGGCAAGCTGAGGCTACAGGGAGACCCTGTCTCAAAAAGACCAAAGAAACAAACAAACAAACAACAACAACAACAACAACAACAAAATATCTCCTAAAACAATAGTATCAGCCCTCTACCAACAGAATTTTTACCAAAAATAATTTTGGTTATTTATATACTTGTCTTTTGTCTTTAGGATGTATCCTACTGGGTTTGCATTACCAAATTATTGTGTTGCAGTCACTCGATTCCTTTTTATCTTTGGTTTTTTGAGACAGGGTTTCCCTGTAGCCACAGTTGGACTGGAACTTGTTATTAGGTTGAATCAGGTTGGCCTATATCTCACAGAGATCTGCCTGCCTTCCCCTTCAGAGTGCAGGGATTAAAGTTTTGCACCACCACACCTGGCTGGCTGTCTCATTTTTAAATTTCATCTTTGTTTATGTGATTTAAATTTTTTAATTTTTTAACTATTTATTTATTTATTATATATTTTTTGTACAAGATTATGTTACTAATCAAATCTAGACCTGTGTCCCCCTCTCTACCCCCACCCCCCACCAGAGCTCATGCATTCTGCCAAAAATGTTTTNCAAGTAGGTAATTATCCCTAGCATCCACAGATGAGGGATACCACTCGTCATTTGTTTTTCAGGGACTATGTTACTTCACTTAACATAATATCTTCTAGTTCCATCCATTTACCTGCAAAGTTCATGATGTCATCTTTCTTTACTGCTGCATAGAACTCCATTGTGTAGATGTACCACATTTTCTCTATCCACTCATCACTTGAGGGGCACTTGGGTTGGTTCCAGCTTTTTGCTATTGTGAAGAGAGCTGCAATAAATATAGCTGTGCATGTATCTCTGTGGTAAGATGAGTCTTGTGGGTATATACCCAGGAGTAGTATGGCTGGGTCAGGTGGTAAGCTCATTTTGAGTCTTTCAAGGGTTCTCCACACTGCTTTCCATAGTGGCTGTACAAGTTTACATTCCCACCAGCAGTGGGTGAGTGTTTCCTTTTCCCCGAAACCTCTCCAGCATTTGGTGTCTTTTGTTTTCTTGATTCTAGCCAGTCTTATCAGAGTGAGATGATATCTGAGAGTGGTTTTAATTTACATTTCCTTAATTATTAGCAATGTTCACATTTTTTTTATTATTTATTTCTGTATGTGTATGAATGTACCGTCTGCATGCAGGTCTGTGCACCCATGTTGTGCAATGCCGTGGAGGTCAGAAGAGGGCATCGGATTCTCCTGAAACTGGAGTTCTCCTGGAATTGGAGTTTCAGATGATTTTCAGCCACCATGTGGGTGCTGGGGGTTGAACCCGGGTCCTCTGCTAGAGCGGTCGGCACTCTTAACTGCTAGGCCATCTCTCCAGCCCAGCAATGTTCACATTTTTAAGATGTTTCTCAGCCATCTCTAATTCCTCACTTGTGAAGTCTCTGTTCAGCTCTTTGCTCCATCTTTTGAGTGATTCATTTGTTTTCTTTCTTCTTTGTTTCTTGAGTAGTTTATATATTCTGGAAATCAATGCCTTGTCAGATGTATCTGTGGTAAAGGTTTCCTCCCACTCTGTGGAATTTCTCTTTACTTCCTCGATTGTTTCTTTTGATGTACAGAGCTTTTGAGTTTAATGAGGTCCCATTTGTCAATTGTCAACCTTAATTCTTGCACAACTGCTGTCTGATTTGGGAAGTCTTTACCTACACTTATGTCTTGTAGGCTGCTGCGAACTTTTTCTTCTCTCACCTTCAGAGTTTGGGGTTTCATGTTGAGGTCTTTGATCCATCTGGAGTTGACTTTTGTACAAGGCGAGAGGTAGGGGTTTAATTTTATTCTTCTACAAGTGGTGATCCAGTTTTGCCAACACCACTTGCTGAAGATGCTGTCTTTCCTCCATTGTTTCTTCTTGGCCCCCTTGTCAAATATGAGGTGGCTAAAATTATATGTATTCAAGTTTGGACCTTCAGTTTTGTTCCATTGGTCAACAGGTCTATTTTTGTGCCAATTCCAAGCTGTTTTTATGACTATAGCCCTGTAATATAGTTTGAAGTCTGGCACAGAGATCCCCTCTGTATTGGTCTTTTTGCTCAGGGTTGCTTTGGCTATTCCAGGTCTTTTGTTTTTCCAAATGAAATTAAGGACTTTTTTCCCCAAGCCTGTGAAGAAACTCTTCCGGATTATTTATTTATTTATTTATTTATTTATTTATTTTTATTTTTTTGGTATCGCGTTGAATCTGTATATTAGTTTGTGTAGAATGGACATTTTTACTATATTCATTTTCCCAATCCATGGGCATGGGAGGTCTTTGTATTCTTCAATTTCCTTCCTCAGGGGTTTAAATTTTTTTTTCTTTAGAGATCTTTGGTGTCTTTGTTTAGGTTCGTTCCTAGATATCTTATTGTTTTTGAGGGTATTGTGAGTGGGAAGTTCTCCTTGTATTCCTTCTTCAGTTGCTTGTTGTTGGTATAAAGGCTACTGATTTTTCTAGGTTAATTTTGTATCCTGCCACTTTACTGAAACTCTTAATCATTTCTAGAAGCTTTCTGGTGGAGTTTTTAGCATCCTTTAAGTAAACAATCACATCATCAGCAAAAAGGGATAGCTAGGCTTCCTCTTTTCCAATTAGTACTCCTTTAATTTCCTTTTCTTGCCTTATTGCCCTAGCAAGTGTTTCAAGCACTATATTGAAGAGGAGTGGTGACAGGGAGCAGCCTTGCCGAGTTCTTACCTTTAAGGGGAATGCTTCTGTCTTTTCTCCATTTAAGATGATGTTGGCTGTGGGTTTCTTGTATATGGCTTTGATTACATTGAGGAATGATCCCTCCAAACCAATTCCCTCTAGGACTTTAAGCATGAAGGGATGCTGGATTTTGTCAAAGGCTTTTTCTGTATCAATTGAGATGATTGTTTGGTTTTTGTCTTTCAGTCCATTTATGTGTTTTATAATATTTATTGATTCTCGTATGTTGAACCATCCCTGCATCTCTGTTATGAATCCAACTTGGTCATGATGGATGATCTTTTTGATGTGGGTCTGTATGCGGTTTGCAAGTATTTTGTTGAGAATTTTTGCATCTGTGTTCATTAATGAGATGTGTCTATAATTCTCTTTTTTGGTTGTATCTTTGCCTGGTTTTGGTATTAGAGTGATACTGGTTTTATAGAAGAATTTGGTAGATTTCCCTCTGCTTGAATCCTTCTGAACAATTTGAGTAATAATGGTTGTAAGTCTTTTTGAAATGTTTTATAGAATTCTGCTGTGAAACCATCTGGGCCTGGGCTTTTTTTTACTTGGGAGGTTTCTTATTACATCTTCAATTTCTTCATATATTATGGGTCTGTTTAAGCTGTCAGTCTCTTCTTGGTTAAGCTTTGATGATTCCCAGGATTTCAGATATTTGTCCATTTCTTCTAGGTTTTCAAACTTAGTAGAGTATAGGTTTTTGAAGTATTCCCATATGATTGTCTGGATCAATCAGACAATCAAAAGGTCTATCTTGTTTATTCTCTCAAAGAACCAACTTTTGAATTCACTGATTTTTTTTTCTTGTATTTCTATTTCATTCATTTCTGCTCTGATTTTTGTTATTTCTTCCTATCTGTTGCCTTTAGGGTTCATTTGTCATTGTGTCTCAAGTGTTTTTAGCTGCAGTGTTAGATCATTCACTTGTGCTCTTTCTGTTTTTCTGATGTAGGCACTCAGGACTATAAACTTCCCTCCTTGGACTGCTTTTAAAATATCCCACAGGTTTTGTTGTGTTGTATTATCATTGTCATTCAATTCCAGGAATGCTTTTCTTTCTTTCTTTCTTTCTTTCTTTCTTTCTTTCTTTCTTTCTTTCTTTCTTTCTTTCTTTCTTTCTTTCTTCCTTCCTTGACCCATTCATTATTCAGGAGAGTGTTGTTTAGTCTCCATGTGTTTTTGTAGGGCTTATCCTGGTGTTGATACTGAGCTTTATTGCACTGTGGTCTGATAGAATACATGAAATTATTTCAATCTTTTTGTATTTGTTGAGTTTTTTTTCTGTGTCCCAGTATGTGGTCGATTTGGATAATGTTCCATGGGGTGCTGAGTAGAAAGTGTATTCTCTGTATTAGGGTGGAATACTTGGTAGATGTCTGTGAAGTCCATTTGATGTATCGTATCATTCAGTTCAGATTTTTCTCTGTTTATTCTTTGTCCAGTCGATCTGTCCAGGATTTAGTGGGGTATTGAAGTCCCCTACTATTGGTGTGCTGGGGTTAATCTGTGCCTTGAGGTCCTGAAGAATTGTCTTTATAAAGTTTGGTGCACCAGAGTTTGGTGCATATATATTCATGATTATGAAATCTTCATGGTCAATTGTTCCTTTGACAAAGATGTAATGCCCTCTTTGTCCTTCTGATTTCTTTTACTTTGATGTCTATTTTATCTGATATTAAAATAGCAACATCTGCTTTCTTTGTGGCACCATTTACTTGGAATAGTTTTTTCCATCCTTTCACCTTAAGTTGGTGCCTATCCTTGAGAGTGAGATGGGTTTCTTGCAGAGAGCATATAGATGGGTTTTGTTTCCTAATCCATTCTCCCAGTCTATGTCTTTTGATTGCGGAGTTTAGTCAGTCCATTAATAATTAAGGTTATAATTGAAAGATGCATTTTGCTTCCTTTCACCTTATTATCCATTTGCATTTTTAGTCTCGGTTTCTACTTCTGCAGTTATGTTTTTATTAATTTCTCTTTCTAGGTGCTTGGGGATAGTTGCTCCTCTCTTGCTTCAAGTATTTTCTGAAGGGTTTGTTTTCTGGACATGTATTCTATCATCCTGTTTATGTCATGGAAGATTTTTCTTTCTCCTTCAACTATAATCGACATTTTTTTTTAATTCAAACTTTTTTTAAAATTTAATTTATTTTTTATTGTGTATGATTGTACTGTCTGCATGTAGGTTTGTGCACCCGTGTCATGTGATGCTGCAGAGGTCAGAAGAGGGTGTCGGATTCCCCTGGAACTGGAGTTAAAGATGGTTCTCAGCTGCCATGTGGGTGCTGGGAATCGAGCCTGGGTCCTCTGCAAGAGCAGTTGGCACTCTTAACCGCTAGGCCATCTCTCCAGCCCCCTATAATGGACATTTTTGCTGGGTATAGTAACCTGGGTTGGCATCTATAGTCCTTTAACACTGGGAATGCTTTGCTCCATGTTCTTCTTGCTTTCATGGTTGTACTGAGAATTCAGTTGTAATTCCAATGGGTTTCCCCTTATATGTAACTTGTTTTTCTCTTGTGGCTTTCAGAATTTTGCCTTTGTTTTGGGCGTCTAGCATTTTAACTATGATATGGCGTGTGGAGTTTCTTTTCTGATCTTGTCTGTTTGGAGTTCTATGTGCTTCTTGTATTTGTATGGGTTTCTTTTTTTTTTAGTTTGGGGAAATTTTCATCTATTATTCTGTTGAAGATCTGATCAATACCATTCTCTTGGGATTCTTCTTCCTCTATTCCTATGATGCAGAGGTTTGATCTTTTCATAGTGTCCCACAGTTCCTGGTTGTTCCACTTTTGTGTATTTTTATTTTCATAATCTTTCCTTGAGGTTTTTAATTGTTCTGTGTTATCTCCCAGGTCTGATATTCTTTGTTCTGCTTCCTCCATTCTATTTCTGAAGCTTTTTCCATTCCTTTCTTCTTGAATGGATGAGTGTTTTATTTCCTTTTTCATTCCATTCTGTGATTTCTTTAGTATTTCCACTTCCTTTTGGAGTTTCTCAATCTCTTCCTGTAGCTCCTTGCTTCTCTGGTTGGTTTCCTTTTTCAGTGTTTCCACTTCCTCTAGGTCTTTGTTGAGTTTTTCATTCTCTCTCCTTAGTTCTCTGACTTGTTCTTTATATTCTTTGATTTCTTTGAATATGTCTGCAATTGTTCCTCTAAGATCTGTGTCCTGGGCCATCCCCAGGGGGATCCCACTGTAGGACTCTCCCACAGGGTTGGTAGAGCTTGGTGTGGAATTTTCCTGCACCTTTCCCATGTTGTCCCTTCATTGTGTCCCTGGCATGTGGGTTTCCCTTTTTGTCTGTATTCTGATGCGAATCACAAATGCCTCTTCACTGTGTTGAAGGCTTGCTTTGCTTGCCTCCTTCAGATGCCTATTTTTTTTTCTCCTTGTTTATGGAGTGTTGACTTGTCTAGGTTTCAGGCTTTCAATTTTGTTTATATATTGGATGTCTAATTCACTCTTCCCTTTCTGTTCCGAAGGTTCTCCAAAAATACCACTTGGATACTCCCTCAGCAATTCCAGTTGGCCGGGGGTGTGGGGGGTGTGGGATGGGATATACCTAGCTTAGCCCGGGCCGGTACTCTGTGCTTCAGGTGGTCCTGATCTAAGCTCTGCACACTCAATTTCACGGTGGCAACAGACCCACTTTTAGTACCAGCTAGCAGGGCGACTCTGCCCCAACAGCCACACAAGACAATGATTTAGCTATCCAAAAAATCAACGAAACAATTATCCAACAACCCAGAGATAGATCTATCCAACAATCTCCCTGGCTGAAGTGCCCATCTCCTACCTGTGCTTCAGGTGGTCCTAAGAAGTCCCTTATCTAAGCTCTGCACACTCAAGCCGTGATTTAATTTTTAAGTTTCATTTTGTTGTTATAGCCACTTAAAATATTTACATGCCTTGTGGTTAAAAATGTAAGTTAAAAAATATTTGGAACAATATAGCTGTTGCATGTACTTTTGCTCTATTCTTTTCCTCTCTCATAAATAATTTTAAAAAATTTACTGTTTTGGGGCTGGAGAGATGGCTCGATGGTTATGAGCACTGGCTGCTCTTGCAGAGGATGTGGGTTCCGTTCCTAGTACCCATGTGGTGGTTATCAACCACTTATAACTGCAGTTCTAGGGGATCTGATATCCTCTTGTGGCCTGCATGGGCATTGCATGACATAGGGTGGATTTACATATGCAGACAAAATGCTCATATACTAAAATAAAATAACAAATATATATTTTTTTAATTTTATTTATTTCTGTATGTGTATGAATGTACTGTCTGCATGCAAGTTTGTGCACCCGTGTCGTGAAATGCCGCGGAGGTCAGAAGAGGGTCTTGGATTCCCCTGGAACTGGAGTTCTCCTGGAACTGGAGTTTCAGACGGTTCTCGGTCACCGTGTGGGTGTTGGGGATCGAACCCGGGTCCTCTGTAAGAGCGGTCAGCACTCAACCGCTAGGCCATCTCTCCAGCCCAAAATAACAAATATTTTTAAAAAACTTACTGTTTTGACAGGGCTGGAGAGATGGCTCAGTGGCTAAGAGCACGGTGCTTTTCCAGAGGACCCAGGTTGGGTTCCTAGCACCCACATGGCTACTAACAACTGTCTGTAACTCTAGTTCTTGGGGGATCTAATGCCCTCCTCTTACCTCCGTGGGCACTGCAGAACATGAGTGCACTTTACATACATGCAGGAAATATATTCATACACATAAAATAAAAATAATAAAATTAAAAAATATCTATTATTTTATTTTATGTATGTGAATGTATTGCCTGCATATGTGCAAGTACATTTGTACAATGCCTGTGGAGGTCAGAAAAAGGTGTTGGGTCCCCCTGGAACTGGAGATAAGCACAGCTGCTAGCTGCCATGTGGGTGCTGGGAATCAAATCCGTGTCCTCTGCAAGTTGTCAGTCAGTCCTCTTAACCACTAAGCCATCTCTCTAGCCCAGTGAATAAAATATTTAAAAAATTTAAAAAGTAGTGTTTTGAGGGCTGGAGAGATGGCCTAGCAGTTAAGACTGCCGACTGCTCTTGCAGAGGACCCAGGTTCGATCCCCAGCACCCACATGGTGGCTGAGAACTGTCTGTAACTCCAATTCCAGGAGAATTCCAGTTCCAGGGGAATCTGACACCCTCTTCTGACCTCCGCAGCATTGTACGACAAGGCTGCACAAACCTACATGCAGACAGTACATTCATACACATAAAAATAAATAAAATTAAAAAATTTAAAAAAAAGTACTGTTTTGAACTCAATATGGTGGTCCCCATCTATAATTTCAACATTTGGGAAGACGAGGTACAAAAATCAGGAGTTAGATGCTATCCTGGGCTTCATAGGCAGGAAAACCCTGTCTGAGCTTAAATTTCTTTTTTATTTAGCAGTCCATTATTTTAATTTTTTCAAGTTATTACAGTATGCTAAAAGATATATATATAATGGTCAGGATCATTAGCAAACCAGAGGTGACAATCTGAAGTAGCAGTGTCTGTTGGAGACTAGAAGGGGGATGGATGGAGGCAGCTCCTGATGTCAGGTGCTCTGATAGTCATAGCAACTATGAAGAAAGTCTGCTGGTTCCTGATCCAATAGAGAAGGGGAAATATAAGTGGTTGGAAGGATATTAGGAAAAGCAGAAAGACACTGAGATGGAAGGCAGTGCAAAGATTCAATATTTCTTGAGACCTGCTGTTTTATGGGAAATAGTGATCAAGCAAGACTAAGTTTTAAGGAAGGCCCATAATCAGGGTGCATATCAGCATACTTTGATTCTTTGGTGTAATACAGATAGTGGCCATACATCGTCTGTTGCATTGCATTGGATGAAAATATAGGGCTGGAGAGATGGTGTAGGAAGCTTTCTTTCTTTTTTTTTTTTTTTTGGTCTTTTCGAGACAGGGTCTCCCTGTAGCCCCAGCTGTCCTGGAACTCACTCTGGAGACCAGGCTGGCCTTGAACTCACAAAGATCCGCCTGCCTCTGCCTCCCAAGTGCTAGGATTAAAGGCGTGCACCACCACGCCCGGCAGGAAGCTTTCTTTTTATGCTGAACAGGGACCACGCGACCCTGCTAAGGGGAATGGGAAGCTGACTCCTTGGCGCAGAGGCCAGCTGGCTACTTCTCGTAGCCCAGCCTGAGTGGTACTTCCAGCTCAGGCCCTTAGCCTGGACCTACGAGACACGTGTTCCACTCTTCGCTGTGACTTCCCACCTGCCCAGAGTCTGGGCAGGAATTTCAGGCTGATGGCTGATGGCTTCCCTTTAGCCAATACCCACTCACAACACCAGCTACCCAGATTGGTGGTCCGCAAAGGGGAGCCTTTTTCCAACCCACTGGCCACCCGAACTAAATGCAGGCCTACCTTAGCCTGTATGTGCACAATAATTAATAAAAATAACAGCTGGGAATTCTGTGATAAGGTTACTATGAAATTCAAATTTACTCCTTGCCACAGCTTGCTTTTATAAACCAAATGACGTCAGTTCCCAGAGCCAATCATAAGTCCCCCAACTCTGAACCACTGCACACCGTTGCCCCACCCAGCATCACGAACCTGGGCCATGTTGCTTGCTCCTTCTTGGGGCAGGGGCCAGACCCTCAGCCATGAGGTGCCCTGAGGCGTGCTAATTGGAAAGCCAGCCTGCAATTCGAGCTGGATTTCCCTACAAGACGGCTCAGTAGTTAAGAGTACCAGCTGGTCTTTCAGAGGACCCGGGTTCAATTCCCACATGGAATTGTACCCACATGGCAGCCAACAACCCTTCATAACTCCAGTTCCAGGGAAATCTGATGCCTTCTTCTGACTCTGCAGATGTTGCACGATATGGGTGTACTTATATACATGCAGGCAATACACTCATACACATAGAATAAAAATAAATACAATATAAAAAAAAACCTCAAGGCCAGGAGTAGTGGTGCACACCTTTAATCTCAGCACTTGGGAGGCAGAGGCAGGTGGATCTCTGTGAGTTCAAGGACAGCCTGGTCTACATAGTGAGTTCCAGGTCAGCTGGGGCTACAGGGAGACCCTGTCTCAAAAACACCTCAAACGAATAAACAAAAACAAAAACTATTAAGAACAGAGAAAGTACTGGCATTTAAACTCATTTCAGCTCAATACATTTCATTTGAACAAGGTCAACTAACCTATTTAAGATACTTTATGAGATGACTAAAGATACGGTTCTGCTGTCAAGTGTATTGTTTGAACTTTTGTATCTAATAAGGAGGAGTGAAAGGACAGTTCCCCTTAAAATATAGTTGTGGGAATTAAGTGCAATAATGGAAATAAGGCTATCCAGTCAAGAAAACTTAGTGGAGGGAAAATTGACTTGGGATTGGGATATCAGCATTTCAGTCCAGCAGTAAAGTTCTTTAGTGTTTTGTTTCATTAGGTGGCCATTTGGTAAGATTCATTTACTTATTGAGAGGCAAGAATGAAGGTCATCCCTTATAAAAGGGAGACGGGTGACATAGTGATCATGTAGTTACGTCAGTGGGACTCATTCACTCATAACTGTTCTCATGTAAATCAATTTTACAAGCAGAACTTGGGCCAAAATGATTCAACTTAATAGTTTATGGTTTGGTAGAAGTAACTGATGTGGGTCTAAATTGAACACTTTAAAATGAGAGCACAATTCCTCTCACAGAGTTACTTTATTTAGAGAGCAATGGGCAGTTTTTGTGTGTGTCAGCTTGAGTAGACACAAGGTGCCCAGATCCAACACCATTCCAGAGGCCTTAATACAATGAAAGGGGGGAGGGAAAGAGGAACTGGCTCCTTTTATCTTCCTATCTGCCCCAGGCCTTCTCATATTGTCTTCTTTGTCTTCAAACTGAGGTTTCCCCTTCTGGCTTCCCTACTTCTCAGATCTTCAGACTCAGCCTGGAATTATAATCAGCATCCCCGGAATCATGTCTTCAGCATTTCTGGATCCCACCTTTCAGAAGGAAGAGCAGGGGACTTTTCAGCCTCTACAATAGTGTGAACTGATTCTGTGTTAATACAACTCTCTCTCTCTCCATATATATATATATATATATATATATATATATACACACACAAGTACATATATACTCATGCACATAGTTATGTACTTGTATACATGAAGTTACACACACACACACACACACACACACACACACTCTGATTGGGTTTCTTTGGAGAGCCATGACTAACAGAGTTGGCAATTTTTGGGGGGGGGTTCTTTTTGAGGTAGGGTTTCCCTGTAGCCCCTATGTCCTGGAACTCAATACGTAGACCAGGCTGGCCACTGACTCACAGAAATCTGCTTGCTCTGCCTCCCTAGTGTTGGGATTAAAGGCGTGCGTCACCATGCCTGGCTATTGTTCACTTTTAAGAAAAAACAGAGCAGGTTGGCATGGGTGTCATAGGGTCTGAGGAGCTGCAGATCCCCGTGGCACTGTCAAGTTTGGACAGCTGGAGAAGAAAGTATCGGACTATGTCTGAAGCAAGGATCCGGGACTATCTCACGAATACACACTTCCGGGGCCCAGTGACCAAGAAGAAGTCTCCAGAGGTTATCAGTGGGCAGATGACATTCACCATCTGTTGCTATTCTTTGACATTTTGCCTATAAGGTACAACCTCATTCAGGGAGGACGGCTTATCAACTACAAGATGAGTAAGGACGCTTCTGCATTGCAGTGTGAGAACCAACTCTGGAAAGGCACAGGACCAGCCACTGCTGCTGAACCTCAGGGCCATCTGTGTAAACAGATTTGTTAAGGAGAAAACATGAAATCCTGTGTTTAATAATAACCAGGACTTTTGGGTTTAGGGATTTAATTCAGTGTTAGAGCACTCGCCAAGCAGGTACAAAGCGCGAGGTTTGTCCTTAGCTCAAAAAAAAAAAAAAGACAAAAATATTCTTGACTTTTTTTTCTTTAATGACCATAATATATCTAATAGTTTACCACACGTCTAAAACATGATTTTCAGGGGCTGGAGAGATGGCTCAGCAGTTAAGAGCACTGGCTGTTCTTGCAGGGAACCCGTGTTAAGTCCCCAGCACCCACATGGCAGCTAACAACTGTCTATTATTCCTGTCCATTACTATAGTTCCAGGGGATCTGACATACTCTCTTCTGAACTCTGTGGGCATTTCATGACATGGGTACACTTAACACACATGGTGAAAATTATCTGTGTATTCCTAAGCAGTGTGTATAGTCAGGCTGGAACTTAATGGCAATAAGTTATGTGTGTGTGTGTGTGTGTGTGTGTGTGTGTGTCTTTTTTTTTTTTTTTTTGAGACAATGTCTCCCTGTAGCTCCAGTTATCCTGGAACTCACTATGTAGACCAGGCTGGCTTTGAACTCACAGTGATCCACTTACCTCTGCCTCCCAAGTGCTAAGATTAAAGGCATGCACCAATATGCCTGGCTTAATTTTTTTGTGCATTAAAATACTTTCTTTTTTTTAAAATATATTTTTATTGGGCTGGAGAGATGGCCTAGCGGTTAAGAGCGCCGACCACTCTTGCAGAGGACCCGGGTTCGATCCCCAGCACCCACCTGGCGGCTGAGAACCGTCTGTAACTCCAATTCCAGGAGAACTCCAGTTCCAGGGGAATCCGAGACCCTCTTCTGACCTCCGCGGCATTGCACGACACAGGTGCACAGACCTACATGCAAAACAGTACATTCATACACATAAATAAATAAAATTAAAAAAAAAAATATTTTTATTGTTATTAAACTTTTTCATGCATCATACATAATTTCTCAATCCAATGTAGACTAATTTCCTTTTCCATGCCCCCATCCCACCCAAGTTCATGCATTCTGCCATACATGTCTTACATCTTTTTCTGAGTCTTTCCAGAGTTTTCTTTCAAAGTAGAGGATTATTGTTTTTGGGAAACTTCACTGTTTTTTGTCCCAGTTCTTTTGTTGTTGTTGTTCCCTTCAACTTGTATTACTTCAATGTATGCAAATATATATGTATATATACATATATATGTCTCACCTATACTAAAATTATGTTGTTTGGAAACAAACTGTATGTTATTTCAAAATCTTATTTCAAGATTCACAATTTTCCATTTTGATCTTATATTACTCTAAAATATGCATACGTACCCTCCACCCATATGCCAAAATTCCAAAGTCTGAAAATAAATGGTAGGTTAATTCTAGAACCTGTTTGGGGATGCACAATATAAGAGCACAGTTGCTTTCAGATCATGAGGAATATAACATTAACGTTGCTCAGTTTGTCTTACAACTAGGTACTTGGTGTTAGCATTCACAGATGAGGGATACCATACATTATTTGTTTTTCTGGGACTGTGTTACTTCATTTAACATAATATCTTCTAGTTCTATCCATTTACCAAAACAAGCCAGGCATGGTGGTACACACCTTTAATCCTAGTACTCAGGAGGTAGAGGCAGATGGATCTCTCTGAGTTCAAGGCCAGCCTGGTCTATATAGCAAGATCCAGGCCAACTGGGGCTACAGGGATGACCCTATCTAAAAAAGACACCCTTCCTCCAAAAAAAAGAAAAGAAAAAAAGTAAACAAAAACAATACAATGGGCATGGTAGCACATGCCTTTAATCCCAGCACTTGGAAGGCAGAGGCAGGAGGGTCTCTGTGAGTTCAAAGCCAGCCTGGTCTACAGAGCAAGCTCCAGGCCAGCTGGAACTAAAGGGAGACCCAGTCTCAAAAAGACCAAAAAACAAACAAACAAAAAACAATACTATGAACTTTGTTTGGCTCGCATTGGTTTTTGTCTTTGTGTCCCTGTCTCAGTGTAGTGGTTAGTACTTAGTGTTTGGAAAATGATCTTGGGAAAGAGGCTAAAGACAGAGGCTAAAGAGAGTATTTTCAGATAACACTACCAAAAAGCTCTGAATAGATAAGACAGTCAAATCTGCTCTTGATTTATAGTAATCACTCAATAAATCTTAGCTATTAAAACCATTGTTGAGCCAGGCATGCTGGTGTATGCCTTTAATCCTAGCATTTGGGAGGCAGATCTCTGTGAGTTCAAGGTCAGCCTGGTCTATGTAGTGAGTTCCAGGCCACCTGGGGCTACAGGGAGACCCTGTCTCAAAAAGACAAAAAAAAAAAACAAAACAAACAAACAGTGGGGAAGTCTGTGGGTAGAGCAGGCACTGGGAAGGAAGTTTAGTTTAGCTTTAACATGTTGAGTTTGGTATCTATCATGAGACATTTAAGAAGATATGCTGAACAGGCAGTTATATAAGAAACTGGAATTAACGTGAGAGGCTAAATGATACAAATTTGGACATCAGTGATATTTAGAAGGAGATCCTGTCTCAAAAATACCACAAAACAAAAAACAAAACAAACCCCAACCCTCTCCCCCCAAAAAACCAAACACTGTTGAGGCTGACAAGATGGCTCAGCAGGTAAAGGCACTTGACCCTGAGCTCTGATCTTGAGTTCTATCCCCGGAACCCACATGGTAGATGGAGAGAACTGACCCCTATAAGTTATCCTCTGACTTCCACATCTGGGTCATGGTATGTACATCTTCCACAACCCCTCCCAATAAATAAATATTTAAAAAATTGTTGAGAGGCTGGGGCTACGGTTCAATTGGTAAAGTGCTTGCCTAGTATACATAACGCTCTCAGTTCCGCTCTTGGTTCCATCCTCCATACCACATAAACCAGGCTTAGCGGCAGACACATGTCTGCAATCCTAGCACTTGGGAGGTGGAGGCAGGGGGATCAGTTTGAGGTCATCTTAGGTGAGTAAGTTTGAGGCCAACCTGGGATACATGAGACCCTGACCCTCAAATAAAAATATGAACCAGCCAGATGTGGTGGTGCAAGTCTTTAGTCCTAGTACTCACTAGGCAGAGGCAGGCCACAGCTCTGTGAATTGAGACCAGCTTGGTCTACATAGCAAATCCCAGGCCAGCTGGGGCTAAAGAAAGACGTTCTCAAAAACAAAACAAGGGTGCTGGAGAGATGGCTCAGTGTTTAAGAGCACTGACAGCTCTTGTAGAGGATCAGGGATAGATTCCCAGCACCCACATGGTGGCTAAGAATGTTTTTTTTTTTTTTTTAAGCCCTGCTATATGCAAGACCTCAAAAAATTAGTTTAAGACTCAGACTTATTCCTCTCCATGGAAATCTTTAGTAAAAGGCGAAAGATTTATACGATCTGAAGAGAAACCGGAGTATCTAAGAATCATCTTTAAGCCAGGTGTGGTGGCGCATGCCTTTAATCGTAGCACTCTGGAGGCAGAGGCAGGTGGATCTCTGTGAGTTCAAGGCCAGCCTGGTCTACAGAGTGAGTTCCAGGCCAGCTCGGGGCTATGGGAAGACCCTGTCTGAAACACACATGCACACACACACACACACACACACACACACACACACAAACCAAAACCCACAAACAAACAAACAAACAAACATAAAACCAAACCAAATAACCACAACTCCCCACACCCCCAATATTGTTGAAAATAAAAATATATTTATATGTGTAAGAACAGTTCATCATGGGAATATATCATATGTTTTAATTTTTGCTTTTAAAGTGTCTCCTATTTTCATGCCATTTTAGAAAGAGATCAGCAATTCAACATTTCTATATTTCTATGCAGTGTTTTGAATGCATAGAAGTTAAATGTCATTTAACTTGATAGTATTTTCTCTTGAAATTTGAACTGTGCTTGCTTGAAATATGAATGGAGTTAAGTAGAAAATCAGGCTGCTCCAAGTTCAATTTAAGCAATCTGGAGCATAAGTGTGTGAATACAGATGACACTGAATGAGAAAGGACTTCTTATCAAATGCATCCAGCCACGACAGCCAGAGGATGGAAGCCAGATGACAGATTAGAGGTATACTGTGATTTTATTTATTTATTTATTTTTTATTGTGATTTTACAATAATACAAAACTCAAGTTTTCTCATTTTTTGTTTCATAGTCCATCTATTTCCATTATTCTTGCTACAAAAGGATCTAAATTGATTTCACATTAAAATTTTTATAGATAGAAAATGTATAACAGTGTTCATTTATGGTATTGGGATATCCTGCTATGAATGTCTTTTGTAGAGACAGATTGAGTAAATTATTGTTATTACTGTTGTTATATTTACCCTTTATCCACTGTGGAAGAGTTTGCAACATACATATCCCAATATCCATTCTCCTCCTTAGGAAAAGAAGTCTGCATTCATATGAGAGCTGTATGCCTTCTTTACAACTGACTGTGATAAAATTCTTCTATAATTCCATCTTAGCTGCTTTGGAAAAAAAAATCTTCTATAAAAGATAAAGGTGGGAGTGTTATGAATTATTTCTGGAAAAATAAAAGAGAAGAATTAGACCCTTCTATTTTTCCTGTTTCTTGAAATGTGTGTAATTGCTGACTCTCTAAGGAGCCCCTTGAGACCATGAAGTAACTCTGAAAATGGAAGCCAGAAATAGCAAAACGACTGTGTAAAGATCCTAGGTTCTAATACCATGGATCCTTCATATTACCAATTTCTAGTCTTCAAGTTGTCTTTTACTTTGCAAATGTAAGGTGATTTGGATCAATGTAAAACCTTTAGGTCTAGAACTAAGTATGTACTTGCCTTGTGATTCTGGCCAAGTATTTGATATTTCTGAGCTTCAGTTTATTATCTGTAAAATGAGAACAACCACATGGCTTACAAAGTTGATGCAAGAACTTGATGAAATAATGTATCCGAAAACTCTAAGACAGTGGTGTTCAAAAACTGAAAAATATTTGTGGATTGCATGTGAGTATAAGTTTAAAAGATCTTGGGCTGGGTGTGTGCTTCACTTCTCTGCCTTTTGGCTAAGATCAAGTGTAGTGTAAGTGCTGGGTGTGGTGGTGCGTACCTTTAATCCCACCACTCAAGAGGCAGAGGCAGGAGGACCACTGTAAGGTCAAGGTCAGCATGTACATAGGGAGTTCCAGGCCAGCTGAGGCTACAGAGAAACCCTGTCTCAAAAAAACAACCAACCAACCAACCAACCAAGCTCACATAACTCTCACATGCTGATGAATGATGGGCTTGTTCGTTTACCACCTGAAGGAGGCACAATATGTGGCAATGATGTAAGAGTCCTTCAATACTTTCAAAATTAGCTGGGTATGGTGGTGCACACCTTTAATCCTAACACTCGGGAGGCAGAGGCAGGTGGATTTCTGTGAGCTCAAAGCTGGCCTGGTCAACATAATGAGTTCCAGGACAGCTGACTAAAGAGAGACTTTGTCTCAAAAACAAGCAATAACAACAAAATACTTCCAAAATTATTCAACTATTAACAATGACTTTAAAAAACAGGGACTTAAATTATTTATAATTTTATGTACAAAATATGCTTTTTCAAATTCAGGCATTTAAAATTTGTGCTGAGCATAAGTAAATGAATCAGCTTAGACTTCTGCTCAGGAGAGGGCTGCATTCTGTGGATTCTGGGCTAGACTGAATCATCCGGAAGACTTGAGAATAGTCATTTGATCCGAACCTGGTGGTGGTTCCTAAAAGATTAGTCTTGAAAGATACTAACAGTAAGAATCATTTGTTTGGGGCTGGAGAGATGGCTCAGCAGTTAAGAGCACTGACTGCTTTTGCAGAGGAACCGGGTTTGATTCCCAGCACCCACACTGTGGCTAAGAACCGTTTTTTGTTTTTGTTTTTGTTTTTGGTCTTTTCGAAACAGGGTCTCCCTGTAGCCCCAGCTGTCCTGGAACTCACTATGTAGACCAGGCTGGCCTTGAACTCACAAAGATACGCTTGCCTCTGCCTCCCAAGTGCTAGGATTAAAAGTGTGCCACCATGTCTGGCTTAAGAACTGTCTTTAACTCTAGTTCCAGGGGAATCTGACACCCTCTTCTGACCTCCGCACCTACATGCAAACAGTACACTCATACACATAAAATAATAAATAAAATAAATAAAAAATAAAAAGAAATAAAAAAGATCAAAAAAGAAAAAACATTACATTAAAAAAAAAAGAATCATTTATTTAATTCTAAGACCATGTTGCTTTGTTAGTGTTGGTGGGAAGAGACTGCTAGAGCTAACTAGGTAAGGTAGATATATAGGTTGAGATATTATAATTCAGATATGATGTGTCCTCCAAAAGGCTTCTATGTTAAAGGTTTTGTTCTCAGCAGTGGTGCTATTATATAGGTGTTTGGATCATGAGCATGCTAGCTTCATCTATGGATTAACTCACTGATTAGGCTCTTAGGACACAGGGCCTACTTGGAGGAAGCAGGTCATGAAGATGTGTCTTGGAACGGCATGTTTGTTCTTAGACCCTTCCTCCTTTGCTCCCTTCTCTCTGAATTCAGTGGGATGAGGGATCCTCTCCCTCACATGTACCTGTTGCCTCGATGCTGTGCCTCACCACAGGCCAAAAGCAATGGAGCCAGTTGGCCAACCACCTTTCTTCAAGTTGTATAGGTCAAGGTTTTTTTGAAGGTTAGAAAACAGTAGGAAGACTTGTTTTATTGAGCAATATCTTTAAATGTATAAGAACAAGGCACACATAACAACAAGAAAGGACTGAAATACTAGGTCACACAAAGCAACGACAAACAAAAGAAACTGCCTTTTCAGAGACACTGGACCATGGGACATGCACATTTACCAAATTGGAAAATACTTTTCTTAAAACTTGGTTCAGGGAACTGAAGTTCGTGTCTGGATTTTTCCAAGAAAGGGGTTATTCTGAGTAGTGGATACAAGTACTGGAAATGAAATTCTGAGTCAATGAGAGGCAGGCTTACTAGGTAGGAATGTGGCTACCATGAAGCCCGCATGATTGATGACGTTCATGCATGTGCTTCCCAGTCTCTACTTTCCTAAGTTTTTCCTTCATTCTCATCGCCCTGCAATCGCACTCCCAATGAAGTCTTGCCTCACACTCATTTTTTTCCCAGGGAACTCAAAATAGGCAAGTTGAGTGAGGCTCTAAGTTCCTGCTTTCCAGTGGCTTGCAGTTTAGGGCTAGAGACATGAAGCATTAACTAAAATCCCAAACTACGTATGATGACAACTTGCCATCTCATCTTTGAGAACCTTCAAAACTTATATAGTTGCCTCTAGTTCTGGTGATTTCTTTTTGTGCTGTCTAAACATCTTGATTTGCTTGTAACTTTGCAGAGGACTACTCTGAGGTATTTTAAGACTCTTACTTTATGTGGAGGCTAGCATTTTCCCAGGGATTTCAATCACTTATTTTCAGTGTGTTTATGTTTCTTTGTGTGTGTGTATGTGTGTGTGTGTGTGTGTGTGTGTGTGTTTTGTGTTTATGTTTCTGTAGGCATTTCGCTTTGCAAAAGACACTATTCAGTGCTTCCTTAATATCAGTTTATCATAGTTCTTTTCTTCAAAACCCAAATTATTATCAGATATTTTTCTACTTCTCTCAAGTGAGATAATTGACTATTATGATGTTGTCCTCATCATGCTTCAAAAAGGGAAGCCTCGGGCGGGAGAGATGGCTCAGCGGTTAAGAGCACTGATTCTCGGGTTAGATTCCCAGCACCCACATGGCGTCTAAGAACTGTCTCTAACTCCAGTTCCAGGTGAATCTGTCGACCTCTTCTGACCTCCGCAGCATTGCACGGAGTGCACCAACCTACATGCAGACAGTACACTCATAGGCATAAAAAATAATAAACACACACACACACACACACACACACACACACACACACACATACATACACACACAAAGGGAAGCCTGGTCTAGCAAGACCTGACTTTGTCCTCCAGTGGATGGAACTGGTAAATGAAAAGCCAAAAAAAAGAAAAGCCAAAAGGAGCCAGGGGCTCCCTCCCCCCTCCCCTCCAAAATCTGAGTGACCCCTGAGGACCAGATCCTCAACTGACCTGGAGAAAACAAAAACCTTGGTTAATCTGGGTTAACTGTGCAGCCTTAAACATCCAAAAGGAATAACCATAAACAAACAAACAAATAAATAAATAGTAAGGCCTGAGAAATTATACTTCAGGTATAAAACTTGAGATCTTAGTAAAAAAAAAAAAAAAGAGCACAGTTGTTTTACCTGTCTTACTGGCAAGTGCAGCTACCGTGTGGCTGCCACTGCTTTTGCCATCTTTCAAAGACATGAGACACAGCTTTTCAACCTTCCAATATGGACTGAAGACTCATGTCTCTCCAAGAATCCTCTAAACCTTCAGTGCCAGATGGGGACTGCTGAGACATCCAGCTTGTGGACTGAGATACTACTGGGGTTTCAGCCTCTTCAGAGTATAGACTGCTATTGTTGGGGTTGATGCTGGTTGTTGGAGGGTTCTTAGTACTTTAACATCTGAAGTTTTTCATGGGGCTGCTTTGGTATGCTCATGACCATGGTAGACTGTTTCCCCATAGTGAGTCAAGAGAAAACAAAGAGGAAGTGGTGGTATTTGTTGAGGAGATGGCCATGAAAGTCTCCTTGTCATTCTCACTGCTTTCTATTGGTTACCCAAATCAACCTGTTATACTGTGGTAGTGGACTGTACCAGTGAGGGCTGCAGTACCAGGAGAGGAGACTCATTGCCAGGCCATCTATCTGGCTACCACTTAAGCAGTACTGGTTACTTTTCTTAAAATCCTTTTAACTGTGGAGTGACCCAAATGCACATGCATCTGCCTGGTATAAAATGTTATTTTCTTTAATAACATTTTCAAATGATGAGCTGATTAAGGGGACAACATGGGTTTTTGCAGAGATTGATGTCAAATGTTTTTTCTGCCTCTTATGCTAGAGGGACTGTTAGAGGAAGTGATTACAAACAAGCAAGGAGGAGAGAGGCTCATTGGGAGGACTCATTGGGCCAGGGGGGGACCTTCAGTTCTTTTCTGTTAAAACCTTAGTAACTCAAAGTTCCTGGAACCCACCCTTCGGGCAAGTTTTCAGCAGAAATTTCTGATTCTGCAAGAGGTCCCTGGCCTCACTGCTGCCCACGAGCCACCTACGGGGAACGGCAGTCACACAACACTGCCCCATGTCCCACTTTTGCACCTGTCTCACTGAGTTCAAGTCCACAGCTTCTGCCTTCTCTGTGCTGATTGTGCCCATCATAAAAATGCAACCATCTTTGCCAAATAGATGCTTCACCAAAAACTATTGATTCTCTCGGAGCCAAAGAGAATCTGGACTAGGACAGCTGTCTTGCTGGTATGCCAGTGTTCCTTTCTGTAGCCCTTGTGTCCTTCTTCACTGCCAGGGCCCAGAACATCACCACTTATACTCAGTCTATCACAGAGTCTTCCTGAGCACATGTGCTTTCCATTTTTAACCGATGCCCTCCCAGGATCTCCAAGCAGAAGCAGGACAGTTTGGCCTAAAGCCATAATCCAAAACAAATATAGAGTGGTTCCTCAAAAATTGTACTTTGCTCCTCTGTTTTCTAGAGGAGATTTTGTAAAATTGATGTTAAATGTCAAAACAAAAACACCCGTACTATCACAAAAACAGAAACAAAACACCCACCGCTATCAACAACAAAAACTCAAACCAAAACCCAAACCAAAATATCCTCATAGCTGAGCACAGTGGTGCACATCTGTAATGTCAGCACTCAGGAAGCTGAAGTGGGAGATCTCAAGTTCCAGGACAGCTTGGAGTAGGCAGCAGCCCTCCCCCCCTTTTTAATTAAATGGTGTTGGTTTTAAATGTTTGCTTGAACTGTATAGTGTAATCTATCTGAAGGTTGATCATTCTCTCCCTCCTTCCTTCTTTACCTCCCTCCCTCCCTCCCACCCTTTTTTCTTCTCTCCTTATTTTCCTTCTCCCATTCCTTCAAGCAGACTTTATTTTGGGGGTGGTTTTTGTTAGTTTCATTTTGAGGGGAGGCCCTGGCTGCGCAAAAAGTATTCAGGACTCCATTAAAGATAACTCAGCTTTTATTTTAGGGCACGGTGGTCTGGCGTCTCTGTCTAGGGAGCATGAGAGCCAGCCAGCTAGCCACAGGGCCGCTTTGAAAGACTTTTAAGGGGAAAGCAGGCAATAGGGTGTGGATAATGAGGCAGAAGCACATAGAGGAAAGTAGGATAAAGGGCATGTGGGCACTTGGGGGAGTAGGCAGTAGGGTGTGGGCAATAGGGGGTGGACCCTCTAGGTAAGTAGGCAATAGGGTGTGGGAGCTTTGTGGTGGGTATCGGGGCTTTTCTCTCTCACAGAGGCCAAGCATGTTACAGTGACTCTTCTCCTCCCCCCCTGTGGTGGTTTGGATGAGTGTCCCCCATAGGCTCTAAGTATTCAGACATTTGTCTCCAGTTGGTGGCGCTGTTTTTGGAGGTCTTGGAGGGTGTGGCCATGCTAGAGGAAGTGCGTTGTTGGGGGCAGGCTTAGTGAGTTTTAACAAGCCTCGTGGGTGGTCTCCAGTTCCCCTCTCTGTTTCCTGTGCTCTTTGCGAGATGTGACCCTTGGCCTGCCGCTCCAGCTCCAGCCGCCATGCTTCCCGCCACAATGGACTCTAATTCCCTGGAACTGTCCATCGTAAGCTCAAATAAACTCTTCCTTTTATAAGTTCCTTGGTCATGGTGTTTTATCACAGCAACAGAAAAGTGACTAACACCTCCCCACCCCAGGATGGTGGTCAGGGGTGAACATTTCCTGAGGTTTTCCAGTCCAAGATGACTTAGGTCTTACAGTTTTTTTTTTTTTTTTTTTTTTTTTTTTTTTTTGTGGTCTTTTTTGAGATGAGGTCTCCCTGTAGCTCCAGCTGTCCTGGAACTTGTTCTGTAGACCAGGCTGGCCTTGAACTCACAAAGATCCGCTTGCCTCTGCCTCCCAAGTGCTAGGATTAAAGGTGTGTGCCACCAAGCCACGCTGGTCTTACAGTTTTAAGTTCACAGGCAAGACTGAGCAGAAGACACAGAGATTCCCCATCAACCTGACTCTTAGCCTTAATTTTATGAGCACTTTTTCCTTCATATCTCTCACAGAATTGTACTGCCAAGCCAAGCCTAATCTATACTTAAAAAAAAATATTTTACAGCCGGGCGTGGTGGCGCACACCTTTAATCCTAGCACTTTTTGAGACAGGGTTTCCTTGTAGCCCCAGCTGTCCTGGCTGTCCTGGAACTCACTATGTAGACCAAGGTAACCTTGAACTCACAGAGATCTGCCTGCCTCTGTCTCCCAAGTGCTGGGATTAAAGGCATGTGCTACCACACCCAGTTTACTTATTATCTTTATTTGTATAAGTGTTTTGCCTGCATGTAAATATGCTCCTGTGATTCATTACCCACAGAAGCCAGAAGAGCTACAATGGATCCCTGAAACTGCAGTTACAAATGTTTGTTAGCTGTCATGTGGATACTGGGAACTGAACATAGGTCCTTCCAAGTATTATTGTTTCAAATGTTTCTTCTTTCTCCTATATTGCCATTATAGACATACATATCTACACACATGTTATATCTTTTATAGTTGTCACACAGTTCCTAGATATTGTAGTCTATTTTTTTACTGTCTTTTTTTCTCTTTGCTTTTTAGTTTTGCCGGTTTTTGTTAACTCCTGGCCTCCTCTACACTCACTTGAACATGCATTCACACACACACACACACACACACACTACATTAAAAAAAAGGTGTTTTTTTGAGACAGGGTCTCCCTGTAGACTAGGCTGGGCTCTATCTGGCCTGCCTCTGCCTTCGGAGTGCTGGGGTTCAAGGCATGTGTGTCATGCTTGGCAGTTGTTTGGGTTTTATGGCCTAAAAGTTGGTCTATCTTGGGCTAATAGGCCATGAACACTTCAAAAAATGTATATTTTGCTACTGTTGAATACAATATTGTTCAAATATTCTATATCTTTGGTGATTTCTGTTTACTAATTTTATCAGTTGCTAAACAAATTCTTTAGGTCCTAGAGAGATGGCCTAGTGATTAACAGTACTGGCTACTTGTTAGGTTGGGGTTTGGGATGAAAAGCCAAGATGGCATAGACCACAGGATCCTCCCTTCTTTTCCTGTCAGGAGCTTTCGTTTGCCTGCAAAAATCACCGGATGGAGCCAGCATCTAGTTCTGGATACTCATGAGACATCCAGATCTGAGACCCACCTTCAGGGCCATGGATTCACCCTAGAGAGCATATTTCCCGGAATAAAAGCCTGCCTTGGTTTATTTTTAATTTGGACTAATTTGGCCTTTATCTCAGCATCAGAAACTTCTTATACAACTCTTGGAGAGGACCAGGATTAGGTTTCCAGAACCCACATGGTGGCTAACAACCATCTATAAATAGTTCCAGGGGATCCGATGTCCTCTTCTGGCTCTGTGAGCACTGGACAACACAAATGCACTTACATGCAGACAAAACACATCAAAAAGATTAATGAAAAAATAGTTTTTAAAATATTTTTAAATTTTTAAATTTTTAAATTTTTATCTTTTTGAGACAGGTTCTCCCTTTAGTCCCAGCTGGCCTGGAGCTCACTATGTAGACCAGGCTGGCCTTGAACTCAGAGAGCTGTCTGCCTCTGCCTCTGAGTGCTGGGATCAAAGGCGTGCCCCACCATGCCTGGCTTTTTTTTTTTTTTTTTTTTTTAATTCTTTAGTTTTGAAAAGATGCTTTTTGTTGTTGCTGTTGTTTTGGTCTCTAGTGGAGTTTCCCATGCTGGCTTTGAACTCCAGTTCCTTCTGCCTCTATCTCCCAAGGGCTGCAGTTACCAGCGAATACCACTGTGATTGACAAAAAGAGGCTTTTTAGAAGAATTATCCCTCTTGAATAAGATTTCCTTGAAACTATTTCAAAGCAACGTGTTTCTCCCTGTCTAGGAATTTTTCTGTGGTTGTCAAACTCAGGCAAGAACCAATCACTGGTTACTCCCTTTTGCTGGTGACTGAAACTATTTTCTGTATTCTTAATCTTGAATGTAACTGACTAACTTTTATGCCCAATGTATATTTACAGCTACTGCTTCCTCCTCTATAGTTCTATAGTTTTCTAGTTTTCCCATGGTGCCAAATGTCTTCTAAACTAGTCAGTTGTCAGAGGTAAGACTGCTTGAACATGTGGTGTGTGGCACAGCAGTTTGATAAGAAATAATCTCAGGCATTAAAAATTGAAGTTGTTCTCTCCTAAGTTTTAAAGAGGTGTTGTCTGGATAGAGTCACTTGACTCCTGCCAGATTCTCTGCACTTTGAGCACTCTTGTGATGGCCCTCATATGTCACCATATAAAACTGTCACTTGCATACTGTGTAGTTATTTTACATGGCTGTGCTAAGTACACACTGCCTAATGACTTGGGTCCATTCATTAAGTCTTCTGGGCCACAGCCCCAGGGAATGTCTAGTTGGCAATCCCTCTGGTATTGCAAACATCAGTAGTTTCTATGATTTTGCCTTCTAAATATCTTTCAAATTCATCTCTTTTATTTGTATTTGCCGCCACTGATTTGGTTCAAGTTCTTATCAAAATTTTCCAATAATTCCAATAATATGTAAACTAATCGCACTTTCCTTTAATTCATCTTCTGTCTTATTGCTGTCAGAATAATGATTCTAAAAAGTAAATGCTTCAAGTTCTTCTACAAGTCTCCATGTAGACACTAAGATCTAATTCAAGCTGTAAGCCACCCACAGATTTTTTTTCTTTTTGCCCCTCTGACCTCATTTCCAGTGTCCACCCTTCTATGCTGTTGGCAGCCACTCTAACTTCAATGATAAATTTACAGTTTACCCAATGTGTTTGCCATATTATTCTTTGTGCCTTTTGTGCATAGTCTACTTATCTTTCAGTATTCATTTGTTAAGACCAAGAAGATGCCCTTCTGTGATGCATGAATGTTCTCTTTCATGTTCCATAGCATGTTTTATGTGTTTCTCTTCAGATGAGATGATGTGTTGCATTGGAGTTTAAGTTGTGGACTCTGGAACCAGAGTTTGTGTTTTTATTTTTTTTTTTTATTTTATTTTATTTTTTTTGATTATTGTTTCTTTTTTTTTTTTTAATTTAGTTTTTTTTATGATGCTTGTGAATTTCATACATTTTTCCAATTCAGTTCAGGCTTATTTCCTTTCCCTCCCCCCCCCCCACCCCCACCCCATCCCAGATCATGCATTCTGCCATAACTGTCCTGCATCTTTCTCTAGTTTTTTTTTTTTTTCATTTTAGCTATAAGTGATAATCCATGAGTACAAGCATCCTTCATTGTAAAACATATCTGCAGGCTGTTGTGCAAACACCTACAGCTCCAACATCCAGTGGGGGGTGTCAGGTTGTTTGTTCAATACAAGTGATCAAATGAGTTNGGGTTGTAAGCACTGAAACTGCAATGATTGATAGCCAACAATCCAAAAGTAATCCGAGTTAATGATTTGGTACTTTACTTTTTTTTTTTTTTTTTTTAAATTAGTTTTTATTGATGCTTTGTGCATTTCATAAATTTTTCCAATTCAGTTCAGGCTTATTTCCCTTTCCCTCCCCCCCCCACCCCACCCCATCCCAGATCATGCATTCTGCCATAACTGTCCTGCATCTTTCTCTCAGTTTTTTTTTTTTTTCATTTTTAGCTATAAGTGATAATCCATGAGTACAAGCATCCTTCATGCAAAACCTATCTGCAGGCTGTTGTGCCCAAACACCTACAGCCCCACCATCCAGTGGGGGGTGACAGGTTGTTTGTTCAATCAAGTTGATCAAATGAGTGTCCAGACTACATTGCTGTAGTTTCACCATTCACCCCAATCGCAGCCCTTACATTCTACCACGCCCCCTCTTCCGCAGGTTGTTCCCTAGGCTTAGAAAAGGGGCACAGGTGGATGAGAGGTAAAACAGTCCACTCTCTCTGGAGCTGTTGACTTGGACTCTGGTCAATTCTGGCTGTTTCCTTTCATGGGCTGACAGTTTGTCCAGGAATAACCTTTCGATCCTGGCCTGGCGCGTTATGGCGTCTCCGAGTTTGTGTTTTTAAATTACCCTTTTCTGAAACAGAGTCTCACATAGCCAAGCCCAGGTTGGCCTCAAATTTGCTATGTAGCCCAGATGTCTTGAATGCCTTCCTCACTCTCACTGTCCTGAGTGCTAGGATTATAACATGTACCACCACATGCAGCTTAAATCACATTTCTTTATTGCTATTTGTGTAAACTTTAGCAAGTGTTTTTTTGGGGGGTCTTTTGAAGACAGGGTCTCCCTGTAGCCCCAGCTGTCCTGGAACTCAATCTGTAGACTAAGCTGGCCTTGAACTCACAAAGATCTGCCTGCCTCTGCCTCCCAAGTGCTATGATTAAAGGTGTGTGCCACCATACACGACATTGCTTTGGCTTTTTGTTGAAGACATATACATGAAGTACTTATCATAGTGCCAAGCTCAGTGTGAACATTCTATATATGTCAGCTTTCCCTAGTAATTTTTGATTTTTAGCTTGTTGTACATAAGATATGAAACCTTTAAAGGGATAAGCTCTGTCTTTGTTTTCTTAGCATCTGGTTCAAAGTAGGCATTCAACATTCTCTGCTTAAGTGGCATACATAAGACAGACTTAGTAGTTCTTTGCTTATTTCTTACTACTTGATGATATATTTGGTTCATACAGAACAAGCTAGCAGTGTACCTGGTAAGTCTTTAAACGATTCTAGTAAATGACAGCATATATATTATTTAGGCCATTGAATTACATAGTTCCAAAGCAAGCTTTCTAAACTAACAGAAAGACTATGTAGGTTTGCTATGTTTTTTATAGTTGGGTGATTTTCCTTACAAAATCAGTATTATTCTTGCTTGCTAGTGTGTGACATAGGATAATGTGTACCATTAGTTTCAAATGACCACAAAATCTATAGTTTGTCATATTGTTGGCCTGGTGGAAAACTGTGTTTCTTATCTTGAGTCTGTCTATATCTTTGTATTTTTAAGAGTGTTTCAAAATCACGTCATACATCCAACAGACTAATAATAATCAGGCTCTTGCCATCTGCATTGCATATCTCTGAGAAAGGCTAAATGGCATGAGATTTCATTTTGCTTCAACATTATCTGGCAATCTACAAGACATCATCCTCCATTTCTAGGTTAATATGTTTTTATTTAATAAGTGTGCAATCATCTTGAGGCTAACTGCATTGTGTGGTAGTCAATAATCTCTGGATGTCTGTATTAGAATTAAGTTTGAGTATGAATGCTAATAACTCAAAGTAATCCTGGCTTAAATAAGTTAGATTTTCTCTTATGTCGACATAGGCAGTCATGGGCTGGAAAGGCAGTTTGATAATAAGAGGCCAGTGTGCTCTCTGTCTCGGTGCTCTGTCAGCCTAATTACACAGGGTTCAATTCTTAGTTTAAAATAGCTGCTCCAGCTTCAATATTCACATCTCCAGTCAGCCAGTAGGAAACAGGAAATTCAGGGAAAGGAATGCTTGGCTACTGTTTCAGTATAGTTCTTGAAAAGTTGTATTTACCTTGTATTCATCAGAATTTCTGTATGGGGTCACACCTAGTTAAAAAAAAAGACCTGGAAATATAGTCTTGCCCTGAGTGATCATGTCCTCAACTAAAAATCATGAATCCTATTTTTGAGAAGGGAGTACATGCATGTTAGAAGACTCCTACCAATATAAGTTATTTTGTCTTTACCATTGAACTGCCTCAGGATTATAAGGTTTAAAACTGAAAGACTTGATTTCAAAGAACATCCTATTGTCTGAGGATGTAGCTCATGCTTCAAAGCCCTAAGCCAATCCCCAGTACTGCGCAAACAGGGTGTGGTGTTGCATGATTCCTGTAATGCCTATACTAAGGTAGTAGAAGCAGGAAGATCAGTTCAGAGTCATCCTCTGAAAGCTTAAGGCTGGCCTGGCATGTATGAAGCCCTATTTCAAACAAACAAACAAACAAACAAACAAACAAACAAACAAACAAACCCAAGCCCTGTTGATGTAAAAAGATATTCAGTTCTATGAGGTTGAATTTAGGAGTGTTATCTAGTTTGAGGTGGTATATCGATTTTATGAATTGACTCTGTATTAGTCAGGGTTCTGTAAAGAAACAGAAGCAACAGGACAAATATATAGCTATATACAATTTATTGATTTGCTCACGTGACAGAGTTCAAGGAGTCCAACAGTAGCTGCACCGCACTGGAAAGGCCGAGAATCCAGGGAACTGCTCAGTCGGCAAGGCTGGATGTCTCAGTAGTCCCAATCTAGTGCTGAAGGCCCGACTGGATTCCAGGAGATCTGCCGGTCTCAGTACATGCTGGGATCCGAAAGGTTGATCACAGCAGCAAGACAAACTCACCAGATGAGAGAGGCAAGCCGCAGGAGAAAAGAAGGGACCAGCTCCTTCTGCCGTGGCCTTAAATACTGCCTGCCGGCAGAAGGTAACACCCACATTTGGGGTGGGCCATCCGGGTTGAGGTGGTCCAATCAGAAGATCCTTTTTCTCTTATTTGTTCCTTAGTCCAGTCAAGTTGACACCCAGGATTAACCATCACAGACTCCAAAATGTTTTTTTAAACAAATCAATATTTATTTATTTATTTATTTATTATTTATTTGTTATTTATTTATTTTAATCTTTTGAGACAGGGTCTTCCTATAGTCCCAGCTGGCCTGGAACTCACTCTGTAGACCAGGCTGGCCTTGAACTCACAGAGATCCACCTGCCTTTGCCTCCTGAGTGCTGGGATTAAAGGCATGCGCCACCACACCTGGCCAGAGAAGGTACTTAGCTGCCATGTGGGTGCTGGGAATAAAACCCGGGTCCTCTGCAATAGCAGCCAGTGCTCTTAACCACTGAGCCATCTTTTCAGCCCTGCTGGTACACTTTTGATTAAAATATTTGTCTTCCTAAATTCAAAGTCAGTGCAGCCTATTGGTCAAATAGCTGAATCAAATAATCCTGTGCAGGGACTATGGATGTAGCTCCATGGGTAGAGTGCTTGCATAGCATGCATGAAGTTCTGGATTTAATCCCCAGCACCACATAAACAAGGATGATGGTTGTGTACACCTGTGTTCCTAGCACCTGGGATTGTGGAGGGAGGAATATCAGAAATTCAAGGTCAGCCTGGACACATAGCCTGTGCCTCACAAAAATAAATAAATAAATAAATAAATAAATAAACATTTTGTGCATAATTAACAATACCTTAAAGATACACCAACCGTAAAAAAAAAAAACCATACACCAACCTTTGATTTATGCACCATGTTTCGCACATCCATAGGAAAAAGAAAGTTTCTGGCCAGTGTCAGGAAAATCTAAATGATCAAAGAGTTAAAAGAGCAGGATAGTTTATCTCTAGAGATCAAAGAAGTGGGGAAAATTAGGAAATACCACTATGT
>VZQC01013236.1:1993980-2005054 GCA_009823505.1 Rhizomys pruinosus | reverse complement strand
CAGTAGTGCACAGGGACAGAGGGAGGACAGGGCCAGTAGTGCACAGGGACAGAGGGAGGGGCTGTCTCAGGATTTCCCTTGCTCACTCATCTCTTACCCCTGTCAATCAGCAAGTCTTGGTCCAGTGTTTACCCCTCAGTCCTCCATGCTCCAGAGTCTGCCTGTCCCAGCCGCTGCAGTCCGTATCTACAGGAGAGAGTGACTCTTGGCAGCCCAGCGCTGGCGCGGCTCTTTTCTCAGAACACGCTGTATCTCCCCCTCGGCCTCCACCTGTGCAATTTCTTGGTGCAACACCCCTCCTCCCGTGTGTTCACACATCAACATTTTTTTTTTTTTTTTGAGACAGGGTCTCCTTGCAGCCCCAGCTGGCCTGGAACTCACTATGTAGACCAGGCTGGCCTTGATCTTTTAGAGATCCTCCTGCCTCTGCTTCCTGAGTACTGGGATTACCTTGCTCGGCACACAGGCCTGGGAACTAATCGTCCCTCAGCTTCAATCTGAGCTCTTCCTCTTTACTTCCTGTTTCCTCACCTACAAAATGGAACTAAAAGGACTGACCACAGAGCTCTAGGTACTTGGTAAATGTTAACAAGAATCATTACTTGGAATTCTGTAGAAAGGTTCTTTGCAGACTTTAAGCTTTTTTTTTTTTTTGGTGGGGGTGTAACCCACTCTCACTATGTAATAGAGGATGGCTGTCTGTCAAGTGCTGGAGAGCACACTGCTGCCTCCCTCCCATGGGACTCCAGGTGTGCGTGACCACACCTGGCACTTTTTTTTTTGTCTTTTCGAGACAGGGTCTCCCTGTAGCCCCAGCTGTCCTGGAACTTGCTCTGTAGACCAGGCTGGCCTTGAACTCACAAAGATCCACCTGCCTCTGCCTCCCGAGTGCTAGGATTAAAGCGTTGTGCCACCACACCCGGCTGTTTTGTTTTTTGTCTTTTTGAGATAGGGTCTCCTTGCAGCCCCAGCTGCCCTGGAACTCACTATGTAGACCAGGCTGGCCTTAAACTCACAGAGATCCACCTGCCTCTGCCTTCTAAGTTTCAGGATTAAAGGTGTGAGCCACCACACCCCACCCACAATTCCTACTCTCAAAATATCACAGTTTGTTGAAATCAATAATCAAGTAAAAAATTTTTTTTGCACCGTTCCTGGAAATTTTATGAATAGGACAATAAAGGTTATCTATGAAAGATGTCCATGGATTTTGATTAAGAAAAGAGCGGTGCCTAGACCACTCAAGCTGCCTGGGCAGTCTTCTAGGAGGAAGTGAGCTTTTGATTACGTCTTAACATAGAAATTATCACTGGAGGTAAGGTTGGTCGTTGTGGTGGAAGGGAGTGTGGAAGAAAGCACTTACAAGGAAGGATGAGGTTCAGAAGAGGCACTCTGGGGCCTGAACCTCATCACGCAATCTTGTTACTACTTGGATCAGGGGAAAATCTGAACTCTCTGGAGAGAAGTCAAAGAAACACAGGAGAAGCTGGATTTCATCAGGCAGCTCTTCTCAGGGCTGGATGCCTGGTGGAACTGCCTCGGCAATGAAAACAAGCAGCATCAATTACAACAATCATGCCAGGGCTGGAGAACACTCAGATTCTATGAGTGGTGAGGTTAAGCTTTTTTGGTTTGTTTTTGTAAATGTATCTCAGGTGGTTCCCGGCTCCCTTGGGATGCTAGAGTACCAAACTCAGGATCTCACACACTAGGCAGTCTTCCACTGAGCCTCAGTCCCTGCCCACCTCCTGTTCTCCCACAATGCGTTTAATGTGAGAATCAGTGTATTAGCTAATATAGAATGTGTTGGAGGAATCTTTCTTTAAAAAATAAACACTGAAGTGGAATTTTGTGGGGCACTGTGGAAAAGGTGAAGAGAGAGAAGAAAAGAGCGAGCATGAAGTGGTGGATAAGAAGAGTCTCTGCGGGACTGTAGAGATAGCCTAGCGGTTAAGAGCACCGACGCTCTTGCAGAGGACCCGGGTTTGATCCCCAGCACCCACATGGCGGCTAAGAACTGTCTGTAACTCCAATTCCAGGAGAACTCCAGTTCCAGGGGAATCCGAGACCCTCTTCTGACCTCCGCGGCATTGCACGACACGGGTGCACAGACCTGCATGCAGACAGTACATTCATACACATACAAAGATAAATAATAATAAAAAAAAAATTAAAAAAAAAGAAGAGTCTCTGTGCTCGCTTGCGCAGCACATATACTAAAATTGGAATGATACAGAGAAGATTAGCATAGCCCCTGTGCAAGGATGACATGCAAATTCGTGCACCATTCCATATTTAAAAAGAAAAGAAAAGAAGAGTTTCCGTGGAAGAAAATGGCATGTGTTTTCTGATTGTAGGATTCTGGGGTCTGAGAGGCCAGAATGAAGAGAGGCAGAGATTGATGTAAAATTCTTTCTGAGCCTTGCAGACTAAAGTAAGAAACATTCTGTGTTTGGAAAAGAAATCTAGAGGAACAGAAAGGGGTTGAAACAGGCTAGCACCTTCTTTGCTGTAGAGACCAGTTTAGCTCTTACCTGTTTTATATTTCTGTGATTGAAAGGAAATAAACAAAAACAAACAAATGTTCCATGTTCCCCATTCCTGATTGGTTGACAGTCTTGTGGTTGAGATCATTTTTCTTTTTCTACCTTCAATTCCTAGGCTGGCTCTCCTAACCTCACCAGAGCAGCACCTTCTCCCTCCCATTGTGGAATCATTTATATTCTGCTTTGGATAATCTGAAGCTGGGTCATTTGCTATTCTTAGGTGACGAGAGAGAGAGAGAGAGAGAGAGAGAGAGAGAGAGAGAGAGAGAGAGAGAGAGAGAGAGAGAGAGAGAAAGAGAGAGAGATATTAGATTAGCTTTGTGCACAGTAAGAACATAATAAAGGAATTAGCTTTGACATTGAGCAGAAAGCTGCTAGTCAGTGAAGAGGTTCTTTGTGTGTCCGATGTTCTTTCATTGAGAACAGAAAAAGGTACCGGGATAAAAAAATAGAAGAATTAAAATTTTTTTTTTAGTTTTGCTTCACATTTTATAGTAAAACATTAAGTGAAAAACAATTAAATCCCATCAATAAGTTTATTGTAAATGGATGTAAAATTTAATGTAAAATGGATTTTTTCCTCTTACCGTATTAAGCACATGAATTGGAATAAAAGTTACCTAAGGTCATATTCGGGGGTGGTTGGAAGCCAGGAGATAAACCAAGGTCTTTCAGACACCTAAGCTGGAGCATTTAACCATTGTATTACACTGTCTCCCCATCAACTGGCCCCAAAGGGAGGATATTTGAAGCAGGAGGCAAAGAATAAATAGACATGTGGAGCCATCAAATCCCAAGCTGTATTCAGGAGCTCAGGGAAACTTGCTTATGTAAGAAAGAGCAGAGGGCATTATATGCAAAAGAGTATGCGGGAAGGACATGGAGGAGTTCAGTTACAAAATTCTGAACTTGGGGTCTAAGTTGTTAAAATTATTCTATGGGCACTTGAGGGGTACCAATATTTGAATCATGATTCAATGACTTACGGGGATGATTAGCAAGAAGTGACTTGGTGCTAGATTAGGAAGGAAGTAGAAGCAGAAATGAGATCAGAGAGCACAGAACTGCAATTGCCCAGAGGCACAAGAATGGGACAGTGGAGAATGGAAGGGACAGAGAAAAGGAGGAGGGAATCATCTGTGAAAGAAGGATGAATAAAAAGCCGGGCGTGGTGGCGCACGCCTTTAATCCTAGCATTTGGGAGGCAGAGGCAGGAGGATCTTTGTGAGTTCAAGGCCAGCCTGGCCTACAGAGTAAGTTCCAGGACAACTGGGGCTACAGGGAGACCCTGTCTCAAAAAGACCAAAAAAAAAAAAAAAAAAAAAAAAAAAAAAAAAAAGAACTGGAAAGAACTGGCTTAGGGTGTCAGAGGAGGAGTGTCCCAAGGGAATGCTGACATGACCAAGCACTGATCCTGGGTCTGAACATTGTTTTCAGTTCTCCTAGCACCTGACACAGGTATGAGTCTCAGTTCCTACTCTCATGGGTGAGGACACCAGCTCTCATCAGTAACAGATGTTTGATAGCAGAGCTGGGGCCCCAGTCCAAGCATCTGGCTGAGGCCCCATGCTGCTTCCTCTCCAGTCTGCTTCTCCATAATCCCTTGGTTTCCCTGTGTCATTCTGACTGAGCGTCACGACAAAGGAGTAGAATTTCCCTAATCAGAGCAATAAACTGTTGTTGCCAACAGAAAGTGGCAGAATCAAGACTTGAACCCAAGCCTTCCAACCCCATTTCCAGTGCTCTGGCCAAACCATCATGCTCTAGAATTCCATGGAAAAAAATAAAAGCAGGACTTATCTGTGAAAATAGTGCCACGGGGATGGTGGACACGATGTAATTTTAGGATTTTTTTTTTCTTTTGGTCTTTTTGAGACAGAGTCTCCTGTGGGGAGCGGGTATGGCGACAGTCCTAAGAAGGCACCCGAGACTTTAGCAAAATCTTATGACTAACACCTGAGTCTTATGATCAACACCTGATTCCCTCCTACCTCTAAGTAAAGCCACGTCCACCGTTTGAGCTGTGCAGGTGCACCCTGTATACAAGATCAGGCCAGATGATACCAATAGACTGAGGCCACGCAACCTGTGCTGGGAAGGTGGATAAATGGACTTTCTAGTCTTAGGGGAGAAGCTTGCTTGCCTGAGGAAGGAGAAGCTTGAAGAAGGAGAAAAGATGTGCCTGAATAAACTGTTCTGACAAGACCTGCCTGCCTGAATAAACCGCTTTGAGAAGAACGAGCGAGAGGTGCTTTGTTGCTGCGGCTTCATACAAGTATTTCCTACAAGTGTGCAAGTGTTTCATACAGTCTCCCTGTAGTCCCAGCTGTCCTGGAACTCCCTATGTGGACCGGGCTGGCCTTGAACACACAGAGATCCTCCTGCCTCTGCCTCCAGAGTGCTGAGATCAAGGGTGTGCACCACCACACCCAGCTTTGATCTTAGGATTTTAAACACCCCAGCAACACATTCCGTTCTTGATATTCTACAGGATCCCTAAGGCGTTCGCATGGAGGAAGCATTTCTTCCTTTATCAAGGGAGAAGATTCTAATAGCTATCATATAACTTTGTGTGGTGGTTTGAATGAGAATGTCCTCCATAGGTTTCAAGTATTTGGACACCTGAGTCAGAGGTGCTGTTTTGGGAGGCTTTAAGAGGTGTGGGCATGATGGAGGTAACACATCACTTGGGATGGGCTTTGAGAGTTCTGTTTGTGTGTGTGTGTGTGTGTGTGTGTGTGTGTGTGTATGAAGGTACTGCATGCAAGTTTGTGCACCGTGTCGTGCAATGCCGAGAAGGTCAGAAGAGGGTGTCGGATTCCCCTGGAACTGGAGTTAAGGATGGTTCTCAGCTGCCATGTGGGTGCTGGGGATCGAACCTGGGTCTTCTGCAAGAGCAGTTGGCGTTCTTAACCACTAGGCCATCTCTCCAGCCCGTGTGGGGTTTTTTTGTTTTTTTTTTTTTGTTTCTTGGTTTTTGTCTTTTTGAGACAGGGTCTCCCTGTAGCTCTGGCTGTCCTGGAATTCACTCAGTAGACCAGGCTGGCGTTGAACTCACAGAGATCCGCCTGCCTCTGCCTCCCAAGTGCTAGGATTAAAGGTGTGCGCCACCACGCCTGGCAGTTCTTAAACCTTGCCAGATTTCCAGTTGCTCTCTGCTTCCTGTTCTGCTTGAAGATGTGTGCATTCTGCTTTCTGTTCTGGCCACCTCTGCCACCTTTGTTTCCAGGGCCATTATGGACTCTAATCCCTCTGGATTTGGAAGCCAAGTAAACTCTTGCCTGGGTCATGGTGTTTTATCACAACAGAAAAGTGACTGATAGACTTTGCATTCAGGACAAGTTGGAGGAAAATCCATACCCTTACCAAGAAGGAAAGGCTCATTGGTTTTAAACTGGGAGAAAGGGATTTAGAGAGTCTACTGGGAATTCTGAGAATTCTAGTAAAGTTTTAAAACAATCTGTTTTAGTTGTCCTGAGACGCTCCTTTAGGTTGGTTTATACTTAAAGGGATGGAAAAGACACACGTATGAAACATCACAAGGCTGGGCATGGTGGTGCACGCCTTTAATCCTAGCATTTGGGAGGCAGAGGCAGGTGGATCTCTGTGAGTTCAAGGCCAGCCAGGTCTACAAAGTGTGTTCCAGGACAGCTGGAGCCACAGGGAGATCCTGTCTCAAAAAAGACCAAAAAAAAAAAAGAAACATCACAAAATGAAAAACAAATAATCATCGAAAGAAAGTTATGTCCATTGTAACATAGTAAAATTACACGCCATAGGCTTAAAGACAAATACTTAACAGCACATAGGAGTATTTCCCATTTTAAGTGCTATGATAAAATTTTGCCTTGATTGCTTTTAAAGAAAAAATATCTTTAAATTAAATCGAGCGAGGCTCACCTGGAAAGGAGGCAGCTCTGAGTCACCTTTGAGGAGCGGAAGGATAGGATTTGAGGTGTATTTCACTGTGCGGAGATGTGGTACGAGATTCTCCCAGGCTTAGGCATCATGGGCGTGTGCTTGATGATCCCTGGAGTGGCCACTGCGTACATCCAACGGTTCACTAACGGGGGCAAGGAAAAGAGAGATGTTCGTTTTCATTATCAATGGGCTTTGATGGAACGAGATAGGCGTGTCTCTGGAGTCAATTGCTACCATGTGACCAGGGGCTTGGAAAACATTGATTAAAAAAGGATTTTCCTGACTGATGAGGGAAATAACTCAGCATGCTCATTTATTCCGACTAGAAGGTTATGCGGTATATTATATAGCATGCAATATGTTACAGAACACTTAATAAAAATGCAAAAGAAAAGCCAAAAAAAATTAAATCGAATAAAAATATCAAAATTCAATCTCTGTAGGGCCCAGTAACAGACTGTAACTCATGAAGTTCAGTTTGAGGGCACTTAGAATGAGGTGTGATTTCAGTGTCCTTGTTGCTAAGTTTTATTTTAGACCCAGCCTCTAACACAGTGTAATTTTTCTTGGTCTTTGGTTTCTCTGATCTCTTTGGACAAGGGCTATCTTGCTTAAGACTTCTTAGTGGAGCAGCTGACTGAGTTGCTTTGCAGTATCTGCTGTGTGGCGATGTGGTGTCTCTTGAAATCATTACCCATGATTAACATATGCAGAGCTTTTCTTATTTTCCAAAGCATTAGTTTATGAACGAAAAGAATACCATTATACCTTGCAAAAAGGCCATATTAAGCTCTCACTGAGGTTCCATCTCTTCTTCTTGTATAAGAATGTATGTATTGTTTTCCCACTAGTGGGGTTTAAGGAATATCTGCTTACATGAGTCTGTTTAGTATCTATGGCATATTAATTACTTTTCTTATCATTGTGACCAAACACCTGACAAAAGACCAACTTAAAGGAAGAAGAATTTGCTTTGGCTTTTGGTTTTAGTGTGCAGTTCATCATGGTGTGGAAGACATGTGGTAAGCGCTGGAGCATGAGGCTGTTTGCTAACATCTTAATGGGCCAGGAAGTAGCGAGAGCTTGACTAGATGTAGGGCTGGGCTGTCGCCCTCAATACCCACCTGCCAGTGACCCATTTCCTCTAAGTAGGCCCTACCTTCTAAAGGTTCTACAACCTCCCAAAATAGTACTATCTGCCAGGGACCAAGTATTCAAACACACGAGTCTATAGAGGATACCCTATACCCAAACCTTAACACTTAGAATAATATAAGAGTCTCTGGCCAATAGACCCCTTCGTATCTCTTACCATTTTGCAGCTATACAGAGGAGGCTGGTGGTGATGTGACTGAGGACTCTTGAAACACTGGCTGTGGTTCTCTGAATGGTGCTGCCAACAAAGATGTTCAAGGAATGTTCTGCCTTCTTAGCACTTTATCTTCATTGTTAAGTATCTAATCACTTTGAAGAAATCAAAGCCATAAAGATGATCTTTGAAAGCCTATTTCTTCTATTTCCTTGAAGATACTACATACCTGAATTATAAAACAAAGGAGAGTTTAAGCTGGTACAGACCTTGAAGTTGCATCTCTGGATAGTTTCCATAGTACTAGAAGATACTATGTATGATACTGGTTGAAAAAGGTAACCATCAACCATCTATGAACCCTCTGAGCTACAATAACAACAGGCCTGGCAAAATATACATGCTGGAACAATACTGGCATGAATATCATGGGAGCAACCAACCGCCTTTGAAGTGGATATGTCTGCTACATAAGATGGAGTTCATACCTGATACTGTTAGAACCTGTAACTAGACAGGTCATAGACCATAAGGGAGATCCTAGTATCATCATTCTGCTGAATACGCATACCATTAAACTGATTATTAAGTGACTTACTGTTATACCCACAGATTAGTGGGTCTTTCAGCTCTTATCAGAGAAGCTTCTTATAGCAGATGACAATTAAATGATCAGTGTGTGGAGAACAAGAGACTGCTGAGTGCTCAGCCCTAAATGGGACATTTCTATCACACCCTCTCCTAAGGCTCAGGGATCATTGCTGAAGAAGGGAGGGAAAGATTTTAAGAGTCAGAAGTGGTAGATGAGCACAAGGAAAAATTGCTGTCTGGACACCACAGGGTAGTTGCACATATGAGCCCACAACGCTTATGATAGCATGCACAAGACCTGAGAAATCCAAATCAGATAGGTGCCCAGAATGAGCGGTAGGGGTGGGCAGGAAGCCCCAGCCCTAGCTGAAGATCTATTGGCAGCCAGTAGATGCTGGGAGAGGGAGAGGGAGAGAGAAAGAGAGAGAGATTGAGATTTCCTTACCGCTGGATGCCTGGTAGGTTGACCAGACTCCAGGGGATAGACCCAACTCAAGAGCATTTAAAAAACAGATTAGACTTCATAGGTCTTTAAACAAAAGACAAATACTGCCAGGCACTCAGGAGGCAGAGGCAGGTGGATCTTTGTGAGTTCAAGTCCAGCCTGGTCTACATAGTGAGTTACAGGCCAGCTGGGGCTACAGGGAGACCCTGTCTCAAAAAGACAAAAAAAAAAAAAAAAATAAAAATAAATAAAAAGAATCTCTCTTAGCTGGGGGTGGTGGCACCTGAAATACTGCCAGGCACTCAGGAGGCAGAGGCAGGTGGATCTTTGTGAGTTCAAGTCCAGCCTGGTCTACATAGTGAGTTACAGGCCAGCTGGGGCTACAGGGAGACCCTGTCTCAAAAAGACAAAAAAAAAAAAAAAAAAAAAAAAAAATTAAATGACAACCCATGACCAGGGAGAAAATGTTTGTATAGGATTTAAGGAATCTAGAATAATAATTTAAAGTTTGGAAAGAGCTTCTTATAAAATGTTTTTTAAAATGGCAACCTATTAGAAAAATAGACAAATTTCCACAGCGTGGGAGGAAATTTTCACCGCAGATACATCTGACAAAGCATTGATTTCCAGAATATACAAACTACTCAAAAAACAAAGAAGAAAGAAAACAAATGACCAACTCAAAAGATGGTGCAAAGAGCTAAACAGAGACTTCACAAGTGAGGAATTAGAGATGGCTGAGAAACATCTTAAAAAGTGTTCGGTGTTGCTAATAATTAAGGAAATGAAAATGAAAACCACTTTAAGATATCCTCTCACTCCAATAAGACTGGCTAGGATCAAGAAAACAAATGATACCAAGTGCTGGAGAAGTTGGGAAAAGGGAACACTCATCCACTGCTGGCGGGAGTGTAAACTCGAATAACCACTATGGAAAGCAGTGTGGAGAACCCTTAGAAGACTAGGAATGAACTTGCCACCTGACCCAGCCATACCACTCCTGGGTATATGCCCACAAGACTCATCCTACCTCAGAGATACATGCACAACCATGTTTATTGCAGCTCTCTTCACAATAGCAAAGAGCTGGAACCAACCCAAGTACCCCTCAACTGACGGGTGGATACAGAAAATGTGGTACATCTACACGATGGAGTTCTATGCAGTGGTAAAGAAAGATGACATCATGAGCTTTGCAGCTAAATGGCTGGAGCTAAAAGATAGCATGCTGAGTGATGTAACACAGTCCCAGAAAAACAAATGATGAATGGTATCCCTCATCTGTGGATGCTAGCACCAATTACCTAATTGTATGGCAAACTGAGCAACATTAATGTGGTCTGAAAGCAACTGTGCTCTTATATTATGAATCCCTTAAAAAATAAATAAATAGGGGCTGGAGAGATGGCCTAGTGGTTAAGAGCACCAACTGCTCTTTCAGAGGACCCAGGTTTGATCCCTAGCACCCACATGGTGGCTGAGAACTGTCCATAACTCTGATTCCAGTTCCAGGGGAATCTGACACCCTCTTCTGACCTCTGCGGCATTGCATGACACGGGCGCACAAACCTACATGCAGACGGTATATTCATACACATAAATTAAATAAAAATTTAAAAATATTAAAAAAATAAAAAAATTAAAAAAGAAAGGAAGAGAGGCGATAAGGCCCTGCTGTTGAAGACCTGATATAAACATGGGAAAGATGTATGGAGACTACACTTGCAAGTATACAGATGGTCTCTGGGATGCCAGAGAGTGTTACCAAAGACCTCTAAACCAATAAAGCAAATATAGGTCTCCTTGAGTCAAGCAAGACTCCTCCGTCAGCACCAGCTACACCTCATCTGCCTGGAAATACTGTGCAGCAGTGGCAGCCTTATGTCTATATCCCAAATCTAATTGGCTATTAGCTCTCTCCTTGGAGGAATAACCCACGGCTGATGCCACAAGCTTACATCCTCTAATGGTTAGGAGATGTTATAAACCACACGAAGACCCTGCCATACTTAACAGAAGAAAATGTAAATCATGAATTAACATACCATCCAAACATCTGTGTCTATACCAAAGAAACCTACCATAACAATTAGTACTGTTTAAATACCTATATATCTAATTGTGTGTGCTTCATTAGTAGGATCGAAAGGCTATATATTATACTGTTTAAATACCTAAATATCTAATTGCATGTGCTTCATTAGTAGGATCGAAAGGTTATGCCTGGACAAGCTGGCAGCCCATGAAAGAAAACAGCCAGAA
>VZQC01013236.1:1958456-1993127 GCA_009823505.1 Rhizomys pruinosus | reverse complement strand
AAAAAAAAAAAAAAAAAAAAAGAACCACCCTGTTCTCAGTAGACAGGGAAAGAATGTAGGTGCATTGCTATTTTTATTGTAGGAGCATCTTGGAAAACTTTCCAAAATAGCACCACCAGCCTGAGATGAAGTATCCAAACACACAAGCCTAGATGGGGCATTTTACATGGAATGGTATAGTGCGGGGAAAAAGCAATATATATTGTGTACAGATTTAGATATACATTAAACAAATATAAAACTCCGTGGGAAAAATTCCGACTACCTAGTAGTGACCCCTCAAGAGAAGAACAGAGAACGAGAGGGTGGAGAAGGACTGAAGATGGGACTTTAGCTCTATCTATGTTTTCAGTTGTTGGACTTGATTTTTTTTTTTCTTTTTGGTCTATTTGAGACAGGGTCTCCCAGTAGCCCTAGCTGTCCTGGAACTAGCTATGTAGACCAGGCTGGCCTTGAATTCACAGAGATCCACCAGACTCTGCCTCACAAGTGCTGGGTTGACAAGTGTGCACCACAGTGCCAGGCAGATTGGACTTGATATTTTTAAAAAGAGATCTAAGTTTAAACGGGGCAAAATGGGATACAAATTTGTTGTATTATTTTCTTTAGTTTTCTATTTCTTTGAAACATTTAATAAGTTAAAAGACCCCCCCCATAAAAAAGCAAACCAACATGCCATGTATTGTATAAACCCAAGTTATACTCACAAAAGAGGGAATCAAGACCTCTCCCCATTAAAAGACTGTAGCAAGGGCTGGGTGTGGTGGTGCACACCTTTAGTCCCAGCACTCGGGAGGCAGAGGCTGGTGGATCTCTGTGAGTTTAAGGCCAGCCTAGTCTACATAGTGAGTTCCAAGACAGCTGGGGCTTCAGCAAGAAGCCCCCCCCCAAAAAAAAAAAAGACTATAGTATTTCTTCCTAGTCACAGATGATGCTATACAGACATGGCACATACTCTACCAACAGGTGTTCAAGCTGACGGAAATTTAAACCACCCTGATTGAAAGATCATTCAGTCCAATGCTTTTCAGAAATTCCTGATCAGATTTATTTAGGAAACTAGTGAGAAGTCTCTGAGGCTCCTTCTTGGAGTCTGGCTTCACTGCATCATCAGGGAGCTGGTATACCCTTAGGAAAACCCTGTCTCACATGTCTCACCGACAATGGAGACTTATTTTGGGAGTTGGTATTTGAGACAGGGTCTTCCTATAGCCCCAGATGGCCTGAACTTGCTATGTAGATCAGGATGGACTTGATCTTACAGAGCTCAACCTGCCTCTGCCTCCTGAGTGCTGGGACTGAAGGTGTGCACCACCGCCCCTGGCAACCGAGACTTATTTGCTATTTCTTTTCCTAAAAGCCTTTCTCCTACCTGTTACCTTGTTATTCATAGTATTATCTTGCTTTCTAAATTGATAACTAATTTAAACAAAAGGATAATAAACTAAAAAGGATGTAGAAGTAACATGACCTGCTGTTGTGGGTGGGCCTTTCCTATGCCTCCCTGTGCCCACCACTGACACCACCCCTCATAACCCAGAGCTTTTAGCCACACACATCACCCCACCACCATGACCTCTGCTTCTCATTCACATGGGCTCAGAATGAATGATGAGGTGAGAACAATACGGAGACTGGGCTCATGGTTTGCCAATGATGCTTAAACTGCACAGCTTTGGACAAATATATCCTCCTTAGCAGTGCTTTCCTTATTCTTAGGACAGGAGGAGAATCTAAAGTGCTAATATACCAAAAAATGATATTATACATGTAAACATGTATGAAATGTAACCCTTGCCCCTCCAGCTGCCTGCATCACATGCTGCCTGTTTGGGGCCAGCTGTGAGTCCGCAGCTTTCTTGGTAGACAGCCTGTGTTCCTGGCATCTCCAGTATCCTAGGGTCTTCATTGTAATTTAGGCTTTTTCCCTTTACAACTTCATGTGGAGCCCACATAGGATGTAAGCAATCCAGGCCTCCAGTCTGTTACACCTTTCCTGGCCTCAGCAGCTTTCTGTAACCTTTGGTGCAACTTCCATGACTCTTATATTTTACATGTCAAGTTCTGCTGCCAGATCAAGATGTACCCTGACCCCATTAGATCTTGGCTTCAGTGGCCTCTCAGTGCCTATCTTACTGAATCAAGGAAAGCATTTACCTAGGCAGTTCTGTTGGGGCAGGATGCCCTGGAAACTACCTTTTTAGACCCTCTCTTTTTAGACACTCTTCTTTCATATGCATGTTTTTTGAAATGGGTTTCAGTTTTATATCCAAAACCTTCTATGGGTGAGGTCTTGTACTCAAGGTACTTCCCTGTTGTCCTGGTTCAAAGTGCATGATTTTTCTCAATGACACCAATGACTTTAGCAATTACTGATGTTTGCCTGCTGCTGCCTGATCCGCAGCTTTAACTAGATTCCTGCTTCTTTCCTTGCCACTCTGCACATTTTTATTTCTTTCTGCCCCACTTTCTACTGAATCTTACTGAAATGTGCCTAAGAGCAGTGATCAGTGACCATGGCACAGGACAAATGCTATGCTATCTTGAAATTTCTCCTTCCAAACAATTTAGTCAATTTAATTTTTAACTGTATCACTCAGTTTCTTGGGACACGGGGAGAACTTAGTCAGATGTGTTACCAGAATGTAACATGAATGGCTTTTAATTCAATTTCCAGTAAAGTTCTTGTCCCCCTCCCCTACAAAAAAATCATGAGTCTGGGTTGGCATTCTGGTCTTCCCAACTACAACCAGAGGGGTCCATTAAGCTCTGCTTACAACTAAATGCTAGTGTTTCTCTAGCCTTTAGCTACAGACTCTTCCATATTCTGATCCCAAACCAGATTTATGAAGAAAGAACCCCATTCCCGGCAACAAGTCTCTGTATTAGTTTCTTTCCCCATTATTGTGATGAAATACACAAAAGAAGTAACTTAAAGAGGAATATGACTTTGGTTCATTGTAGGAGGATATAGTTCCTCATGGTGGGAGTAGTTCATGGAGTGGAAGCCTGAGGCCTGATTGCATTGCATTAGCAGTCCACAAGCAGAGACAATCTGGTCAGAACTAGGTCTGGCTTAACTTACAAACTGCTGCCTGCAGACTGGGGAACCAGAAAGCCTGAAGGCCTGAGAACCATGGGAACAGACAGTGTGAGTCTAACTCCCAGCATGAGTTTGAAGGTCTGAGCACGGAAGACACAGGTTGGAATTGAACCATTGGTTTAAGTTCTGGGGTCTGAAAGCAGGGAATATGTGTGTCCAGCTCAAACAGAATGAAGTCATCCTTCCTCCTCTGATTGCTCTGTCTGAGTCCTCAAGGGCTTGATGATGAAGCCCACCTGCCTCATGAGGCATACACCATCTTGGTTACTCAGACTACTGTGCCAAATGCTGGTCTCTGTAAACACTCCCAGAGACACACCAAGAAATAATGTTCTTCCAGTTATCCAGGCATCTCTTACCACAAACTGACACATAAAACTAATCAGAGAAAGGGTGCATATTGAGGACTATAATGAAGTGGTGTGTGTGTGTGTGTGTGTGTGTGTGTGTGTGTGTGTGTGTGTGTAAAGGCAAGAAACAAACCATGTGACTTGGACATTGTTAACTTTTCCATACTGGTTTTCTTTACTTTTTTTTTTGACACAGGGTCTCCCTGTAGCTCCAGCTATCCTGGAACTCACTATGTAGACCGGACTGGCCTTGGACTCAGAGATCTGTCTGCCTCTGCCTCCCAAGCGCTGGGATTAAAGATAAGCAAAACCATGCCTGGCTGGTTTTCTTTACTTCTAATAAGTGAACATTTGTTTGGAGGCTGCTTATCAAGCACTACTTATGTGCCCAGCATACACAGTGCTGAGCAGGGATTCAGAGAGATATGAGAAGGTCTTGCCCTTGAAATCTTATGGGTAATATTGTCAAGAAGAACTTGGGATGCTGGTCAGGATGATGGACTAGATTTAAGAAGCACATTAAAGGATAGATAAACCCAGTAGATAACAATGACATCTAAGAAAATCTCTGTATATTATACTATGATGAAGAAGGAATTGGACTGGAGAACATTTAAAACAGCAGAGCAGTTGCCCGTGGATGGACGGTCCTTGCAGCCAGGTATCCAGGCTTGCCCTTAAGCCACTACTGAAACGTGGTGCTTATCTTTATTATTTCTTAATATTTTCAGAAATGGAGTTTCTGAATTTTTCTCAAAACACTTTTATCCAATTGTTTTCTTTTTTTTTTCTTTTTTCCCCATTTTTTCCAATTGTTTTATAATATTTGTCCTAAATCCTTCCTATTAAAAGTTAAGCATGCCAGGGTGGTGGCGCACGCCTTTAATGCTAGCACTCGGGAGGCAGAGGCAAGCAGATCTTTGTGAGTTCAAGGCCAGCCTGGTCTACAGAGTGAGTTCCAAGACAGCTGGGACTACAGGGAGACCCTGTCTCGAAAAGACCGGAAAAAAAAAAAGTTAAGCTCATCCTTTCTTGGGGAGTAATTTTTGTTGTTCCATCCCCTGTTGTGAATGTGTGGATAGAGCTTGTAAATTACCCTCCTCACTGTCCACCCCTCCTTCCGGACTTGTTCTCAGTAATGTAGTCATGAATTTTATCCTTCTGCTTTTCCTTCTTGTATTTTTTTTCCTGTTCCCAAACACTGTCCCATTACCTTCAGTGTTTCTAATTATATGAGCATCTATTTCTTTGGGCTTATTAATTCTTTGCGAATATTGTAAGATTTAAAGTCGCATGTTCTTCCTTCTTGGATTCTTTTCATTTCTTTTTCAAATTTCCCTTTGCCTACAAATTTTAATTTTATTTACTGTCCAGATAATTTTTATCTTTTAGCTAGATTTAATTTCCTCCTCAGGAAATTGGTACGGCCCCCTTTCATTGCCTGTTTTGGAACACGTTTAGGCTTGTTCGTATCTGTCTTTCTCTCCAGAGATATCGTCAGATGGGCCTGACAGGAGAGGCCTATGCTTAATGGCAGGCTGAGGAGATGGCCGGAGTAGGAAGTGGAAATGCACTCCTGTGGATCTAAGCTGTGTTTGGAGCCCCATGTTAGGGTCCTTTGGGAGATACTTGTTAAGGAGTTGGTCTTAGATTCTTTCTTCCCATGGGCCAGAAGAAACATGGATCATGGTCATCTTTCACAAGCATCCGTTTGGGTCAGGTAGGGGAGCCTGGTGGCTTGTGTCCTGACTGTGGAATCACACCATTCAATATATGAGAGCACAAGTGAAGAAGTTACATGCTTCTGCTTTGAATGCTTTTCTGAGCTGTAATTTCTAGGACCTGGATCTTTAAAGTGTATCCATACTGTTAGCAAAGGAGGGAGCAGTTGGAAGGCAGTTTACCCAAGGGCCTAGAGGCTATTATGGATCTGGAGGCAGGTAGTCGGGCAACAGGAAGTAAATACAGCAAAACAGTGGGAAGAAGATATTTATCTTTGGTCTCTTGGGTAATATGTGTCAGGACCTAAGGGATGGTTAGGCTCAGGGCTTCTGCATTGGGCAGCCTTAACATGTAACTTATGGAACATTCTAGCTATATCTCGATGGACTCTGAGCAGCTGCATCTTATAGGGTTGAAATGAGTTTTCCTAGGCTGAAGAGCTACAAGAGGCAGAGCTGGTGAGAACCCACCAATATCACTCATGTATGAATGCTTCTTTAGAAAAGTGATGCTTTTCGCAAATATGTACATATTAAACAACATCGGTTTAAAGGCTGATAAAAAAGGTAATGCATCTGAGTTAATTGGTGATATAAATTGCTGTTGTCCACATTAGTTTTAATTAAAAGCTGTATAACAATTACTTTGGGATGGGTATAAACAAATGTTCTCTATAATTTTGCTGTCCTATAGTATCACCTGGCAGCAATCTCTTTCACCTATAGGATGATTTAATTTAAAAATAAAGTTTGTTTCCCAAGTTAATCACATACATAACCCAAAACAGCAAGGTGACATTTGATGAAATCTGTGCCTTGACTCCACCTATAGGTATCAACTTGTTTTTTTTGTGAGACCATGGGTCAAAAATAAAAACCTAAAATTAAAAAGAGGGGGTATAGATAGATATGAAAACACTTTTGTCAAAAAAAAAAAAAAAAAAAAAAAAACCAATCAAAATTTAAAACTAACTATGGGAAAGGATTTGTTTGTTCAACAGGCCAGAGTATCACCAATTAATGGCTGAGAAAAAAAGCGGCTTTGCAAGTGAGTAGGAGTGTACAGGAGGAAAGGGGGGTGCCAAGCGGAAGGATGAGACTCTCCTGGGCATTGAGGGAAGAAATGTTCTCGAGATTGCTACAGTAATCAGGCCCTCTCAGGATCCTGTGAAACTATTTTTAATGAATCCTAATGAGGCTTATATCTTCTAGGTGCTGCAAAGGTTTAATACAAAAGACTTTCTTAGACCCCCCCCCCATAGAAAGATAAAAAAGAGGATGAAAAAAAAAAATAATGATAGACAAAGAATAAGGAATTAGAGGGGTCTTTCATCCAGCTGTAGATTGGAGCCAGCTGTTATAGCAGGGGGTTTCTGCGAGAAAACTGTAAAATTAGTAAAACTAAAGCCTTCTTTAATGGCCCTAAAGTTTAGAATAGAAAACTGTGAAAAGGATTATTCGCTATTCCAGAACCATAAATGGCCTAAGTCTACCTTAATGACTACAAACTTAAGCAAAATATATTAATACAGGATGCTCGTAGACCAATCACAATAGGATTTACTCCTACCAAGGAGATGTTGGCCAGGGGATCCAAGCCCCCAAAAATGGTAAAGGCCCCTTGCCTCAAACCGGGATAGATCTTCAGGAAGAGAGGCGATAAGGCCCTGTTGTTGAAAGAAAAAAAGAAAAAGAAAGAATGGGGAGGAAAAAGAGAGAGAAAAAAAAGAAAAAAAAGGAAAAAAAAAGAAGGGGAGAAGAAGGAAAAAAAAAAAAAAAAAAAAAAAGAAAGAAAAAAAAAAAGGGAAAAGAAAGAAAGAAAAAAAAAAGAAGAAAAAGAAGAAAAGAAAAAGAAAAAGAAAAAAAAGTACAACAAAATTAATGAGAGTCAAAAACACGCATTAAACAATTACCAAGCAAAAAAAAAAAAAAAAAAGTCTTATAGAATGAGGACCGCACTGGCAAGCATACGGAGGCCTCTGAAATGTCCAGAGAAGTTACCAAGGCCACTAAAACTATAACAGCAAATATGTGGTCTCCTTAAGTCAATGCAAACCCCTCACAATCAGCACCAGCTACACACCGCATCTGCTGGAATATGTGGCAGCATGGCAGCCGTAGGTCTGGTAGATTCCCAAAATCTTAAAATTGCTATTGGCTCTGCTCCTGGGAGGAATAACCCACACGTGCTGATGCCACAAGGACTGTGAGATCCCATACTCGAGTGGGTTAGGAGATGTTATAAACGCAGCGAAGAGATCACATGTCACACCTGTAAAGCAAACGTTAACAAAAGGGGTAGTTCAAAAAAAAAGAACAGCGATTAACATACAACCGCAAACTTGGTCGATACCAATGTGGTACCTAGCCATACAACTAGTATGGGTAAATACGTATGGGTCCAATATGACGATGTTGCTTCGTGAGTAGGACCGGCTAAAGCTGATGGTGCTATTAAAGTCTATATACTAGGTTTGAGGGAATACAGTCATAGTTGAGGTGAAACAATGATGGATTAGGCGTGGTAGAGCAAGGTATGCCGTGGACAACACTGGCGCCATCAAAAACAGCCAAGGTTAATTGACTAGAACCAAGACAACAGCTCCAGAGAAAGTAGACTGTTTTCATCATCTCATCCACGTGTGCCCCTTTTCTAAGCCTAGGGAACATCTGCGGAAGAGATCACGTAAATCACGTAAATGTAGGGCTGCTATTGGGGTGAAGGTGAAACTACAACAATATGACTGGACACTCATTTGACAACTGAATCTAAACAACAGCCCCCCCCCCATGGATGGGTGGGACCCATGAGCTGTATGGGTTTGGGCGCACACTGGCTCGCAAATTGGTTTGATGTGAAGGATGCATTGTACTCACAATTATCACTTATTGTAAAAAAAAAAATGAAAACAAACAACAACAAAAACCCCAGAAAAGATGCAGAAAGTTACGGCAGAAGCATGATCTGGGATAGGTAAGGGCGGGTGAAGGGAAGGGATATATGCCTGAACTGAATTGGAAAATGGTGTATAAAAGACACAAAGCATCAATAAAAAAAAAAAAGACCTTAACAACCAAAAAATAAGTGGTCTACAAAGATAAAGAACAAAAAAAAAAAAGAAAAGTGATGCTTTTCATTCCCTAGGTAGAAAGGAAACTTTGCAACAACCCAATGAACGAAGGTAAGATATCACTGAAAGTCATCTGCACAGTGATGAAGCAGGCTTACCAGGCTTAAACAAATCCCTCAGATTCAGTTTCAACATTACTCCATGCTTCCCAAGGCACAGAAACCTGAGGGTAGAAGCAGACCCCAGGAATACTTTATAAGCAGTGTTTCCTTTTCCCTTTGCTAAAAATTTATTTATGTTAATAATCATAATGATCATATTTTAACAGTAGTTAACATTGTTTAAGCACTTACCATATGGCATTCAAACCTTATGGTGGTCTAAATCTGCAAGTGATATTATTATACCCTTTTTTTTTAAAATTTTTTTTTTATTAATTTTATTTTTTTTTTTTTTTTTTTTTATGAATGTACTGTCCTGCATGTAGTTTGTCACCCGTGTCGTGCAACGCTGCGGAGTCAGAAAGGTATCGGATTCCCCTGGAACGTGGAGTTCTCCTGGAATTGGAGTTTCAGACGGTTTCTTAGCCGCCATGTGGTGCTGGTGATCGACCGGGTCCTCTGTAAGAGCGTCGGCGCTCTAACCGCTAGGCTATCTCTCCAGCCCCTATTATCCCTTTTTTAATGGCTAAACAAAATGAAGTCCAGAAAGGACATCTCCCCAAATAGCAAGTGTTGGTTTAAGATAAAAAACTAAAGAAGATATATAGGGCTGGAGAGATGGCCCTAGCGGTTAAGAGCCCGACTGCTCTTCAGAGACCTGGGTCGATCCCCAGCACCCACATGGCGGCTGAGAACCTCCTGAAGCTCCAATTCCAGGAGAACTCCAGGTTTCCAGGGGAATCTGAGACCCTCTTCTGAACTCCGGGCATTGCACGACACGGGTGCACAGACTTGCATGCAGACAGTACATTCATAACCATACAGAAATAAATAAAAATTAATAAAAAAAATAAAAAAAAGAATATATAATTTGAAAGTCATATATTTGCATTAGGGTAAATTTAGTGAGTTCCTTAGGCATATGTGTGTGTGTGTGTGTGTGTGTGTGTGTGTCAGATATTTAATCTATATTATTTGTATATTTGTCTTTTTGAGAAAGGTTCTCCTTGTAGCCCCAGATGGCCTGGGACTCACTATGTAGACCAGGTTGGCCTTAAACTCACAGAGATCCGCCTGCCTACACCTCACAAGTACTGGGAGTAAAGGTATATTTTAGGCATATTTTAAAAATATTTTATTTATTATTTTTATTTTATGTGTATGAGTGTATTGCCTTCATGTGTGTATCTTTGTTGTGGAATGCCTGCAGAGGTCAGAAGAGGACATTGGATTCTCTGGGACTGGAGTTACAGATGGTTGTTAGCTGCCAAGTGGATGCTAGAAACAGAACTTGGGTCCTCTGCAAGAACAGCCAGTGCTCTTAACCACTAAGCTGTCTCTCCAGCCCCCAGGCAACATTTAAAATTTTTATTTATTGGGGCTGGGAGAGAGGTGGCTAGCGGTTAAGAGCGCCGACCACTCTTGCAGAGGACCCGGGTTCGATCCCCCAGCCACCCACATGGCGCCCGAGAACCGTCCGAACTCCAATTCCAGGAGAACTCCAGTTCCAGGGGAATCCGACACCCTCTTCAAATAAACTGCGCGGCATTGCACGATACGGGTGACAAACCTGCATGCTACAGTACATCCATACCCAATAACACAAATAAATAAAAAAAAAAAATTAAATATTTATATAGTTATTTATTTTTATTTAATGAATGTACTGTCTGCATGTAGGTTTGTGCACCCGTGTCCTGCAATGCCGCGGAGGTCAGAAGAGGGTCTCGGATTCCCCTGGAACTGGAGTTCTCCTGGAATTGGAGCTACAGACGGTTCTCAACTGCCATGTGGGTGCTGAGGATCGAACCCGGGTCCTCTGTAAGTCAGCACTCTTAACCGCTAGGCCATCTCTCCAGCCCCCCCCCCCCAGGCACATTTTTGTCCTTGTGACATTTCCTTCCCTCCCAGGGAGTGGCCCTAGGGTGCCATTCTGATTCTCAACCTTTGTGGTTGTGGACTCCTATCCATGGTAGTCCTGACTGCTTCAACTCTACCCCTATTTCCATTCCTTGTTAAAACGAGAGTGAGTTCCAGGACTGCTGGGGGCTACAGAGAGACCCTGTCTCAAAAAAAAAAAAAAGAAAAAAAAAAAAAAAGACGTTTATGCAGCATCGTGAGTGAAAGGAGCCCAGCAGAACACTTCTCCAAAGACACGGCCTGTGCTCTGCATTTTTGTTCTGTTTTTAAAGATATTTATTTATTTATTTATTTATTTATTTATTCATTCATTCATTCATTTATTTATTTATTTACTTATTTAATGTGTTTGAGTGTTTGCCTACATGTATATGTGTCTACCATATGTATGCCTGGTACCCACAGAGGCCAGAAGAGGATGTCAGATCCTGGGAACTGGAGTTATAGATAGCCATGAACCAATGTGTGGGTGTTGGGAACCAAACCTGGGTCCTCTGCAAGAGCAGCAAGTGTTCTTAATTGCCCAGTCAGCTCTCTAGCCTCTTCACTCACCCTTTTAAAACAAAGATGAATGCTGGGAGTGGTGGTACACACCTGTTGTCCCAGCACTCGGGAGGCAGAGGCAGGGAGATTTCTGTGAGTTCAAGGTCAGCCTGGTCTACATAGTGAGTTCCAGGACAGCTGGGGCTTCAGGGACACCCTATCTCAAAAACAAAACAAAACAAAACAACAAAACAAAACAACAAACACACAAACGAAAACAGAGATTCCAGCAGCAAAAATCTTTTAGCTTTTAAGGTATTTATTTCTCTTACTATGATTTTAGTAAGAGCGTGGAGGGGAAGAAGGGCTTTCAACAGCTACTTCTGAGCTTCGCACAATCATACTGTCCTCAAGGTCTCTCTCCACCCCTTAACATACTCCTGCTTTCCACTGTAATAGGGGGCAGCTGGCCAGTAAGACATGATCAGGTGGGCTTGTCTCCGAATTAATGTACTTCTAAGACCCTTAAACGGGGAGACATTTTCATCATCACAACCATGGATTAGTGTTATGCATGTCTTGGATCCTCTCATTAAATTGTGCCCATGAGTTTTTGTGAGGTGACTGCATTGCATGCAGACACACATGTGGCAGAGTTACTGTGTGTATTTTGTAATGTGAATGAGTATACAGATGAACAAATTAGGCAAACTAGGTAGCGCTAGTCACTACTGATTTTAGATTATATTCCCACCAGAACCCTTAAATTAAGTCTAGTTCATTTCTGCCTTGGAGTATTTGTACTTGTTGTTCCCTTTCACCAGAATACTCTTGGAGATTTTTATTGTGCTCTCCCTCAAGTCACCCAAATTCAATTAAAAAATTTCAGAGAGGCCTTTCTTGACAGCTCTACCAAAACAACTATCCTCTGAAGCTTGCCTTCTTCCTGTGGTTTCTTTTTTAATACAGCCATTGAAGTATTGCTTGCTTATTGTCCCTTTTGCTCACTAAGTTCTAGGAAGTTGAGACCTTTGTTATATTCTCTGCTCTATCTCCCAGGTCTTGAACACTTATGGTCAGACAGTAGGCAGTCAATAAATATGTACTGAAGGGAGAAATGAAGCTGAGAAAAGCTCGTAGAAGTAGTGTGTGTCCAACATAATGATGTGTCCTCAGTCTTTGTTAGGTGATAGTGTAGTAAAGAAATTCAAAGTTCAACAGTCTGGTAACATCTAAAGTGTTGATGCCTCAAAAAAGTTAATTGTTTATCGATCTCTTCTAGTTGCTCCTGGGGAATGCACATCTAGATCTATAAAACTCTCTATTCAGAGTCCATTATTCCCTGGTATTTACAGTTGAACAATCTTATGGCAAATGACAACCCCTATTTAAAGCCTTGTTTTATCATCTACCATCATTAAAGAATAAGTAGACCTCATGCAACATAAAACTTTAAAAGTCTTATATCACAAACCCACCCTCTATTTTGCTGATATTAAAACATTTAACGAGTTTTGCATCTTTACTTTTGGCTCTATGGATAAGAATGATGTATTAGTCACTTTTCTGTTGCTGTGATAAAGCACCATGACCAAGGAACTTATAAAAGGAAGAGTTCATTTGAGCTTACGATTGGTGGTTCCAGGGAATTAGAGTCCATCGTGGCGGGAGGCGTGGCGGCTGGAGCTGGAGCAGCAAACACAGGGTCATATCTCGCAAAGAGCACAGGAAACAGAGAGGAAGCAACTGCAGACCACGAGGCTTGTTAAAACTCACTAAGCCTGCCCCCCAACAACACATTTCTTCAGCACAGCCACACCTTCTAAGACCTCCAAAAACAGCGTCACCAGCTGGAGACAAACGTCTGAATACCTAGAGCCTCTGGGGGACACACATTGAAACCACCACATTCCACTCCTTGACCCCCATAGGCTCCTGACCATATAAAATGCAAAATGCATTTAGTCCAACCTTAAAAGTCCCCACAGTCTTTATCAGTCTCAATGCCATTCAAAAATCCACAGTCCAAGGTCTCTTCTGAGACTCAGGCCAATCTCTTAACTGTAAGCTCCTGTAAAATCAAAAGACAAATTACATACTCCCAATATACAGTGGAACCGAATACACATTCCCATTCCAAAAGGGAGGAATAGAGGCATAGTGAGGAAATACTGGACCAAAACAAGACCAAAAACCAGCAAGGCAAACGCCAAGTCCTGTAGCTCCACATGCAACTTCTGGGACTTGACTTCCAAAGGGCTTAGATGGCTCAGCTCTTCCAGCTTTGCTTGCAACATACATCTCTTTCTTAGGCCGGTACCACTCCCTGTATGCAGCTCTCCTTGGCAAATATCTCACAGGTCTGGCATCTCAAATGTCTTCTTGGGGTCTCTGCTGCCAACCAGGCTTCACATTCACAGCTTCATGCAATGGCCTGTCAGGGCCTACTTTATGCAGGGACACCCCTGCTGTGCTCTGCCTGACCTTGTCAGCTCTCTGAAACCATGGAGGAAGAACTGATGACGCCTTCACTCTTGCAGACTTCATGCCTCTAAAACCAGCAATACGTGAAGGAAACTGCCGAGTTTGGCTGCAATTTTGAGATGGAATCTCTCCTACTTTAACCACATTTGCCATTTTTCTCTGCCCTGGACTAGCTGGAGGATTAGCTGGGTATGGTCTTGCCCTGAAGGTACTGATTCTTTTGTTTACTTGTAAATCTCCAGGCCTCTCCTTAATTGCTTTAATCTCCTTATGAAAGGGAGCCTCTCCTTCACATGCCTTGGCCCCACCTTTAATCTTCCCAGTGCAGTTTTCAGATCCAAACTGTACATTCTGCATTTCCTTCTGCCCCATCTGCTCTTCTTCACTGTAGATCTGCACAATATTCACCATTAAAAGCCATGCCACCATTTCTACATTAGACTGTCTTGAAATATCCTCCACCAAAGACATCAGTCCATTGCTTTTCAACTTAGCATCAGGCAAGCATTTGGGCTGCAGGCAAACTGCTGCCAGACTCTTTATCAAAATATCCCTGTTGCTGCCTAAGTCTTTATTTTCCCCTGGAACCACACCTTTTGCAGCCATGCTTTCTTCCAGGCCTCCACTAGAATGGCCCTTTAAGCTCTGCTTACAGTAGTCAACAGCCTTTCCAGCCCAAAGTTCCAAAGTCTTCCACACTTCTCCAAACATACACATGGTCACGTTCTTCACAGCCAACACCCCGTTCTGGTACCAATAACTTTTTCAATAACTGTATTAGTCACTTTTCTGTTGCTGTGATAAAGCACCATGACCAAGGAACTTATAAAAGGAAGAGTTTATTTGAGCTTACGATTGGCGGTTCCAGGGAATTAGAGTCCATTGTGGCGGGAGGCGTGGCGGCTGGAGCTGGAGCAGCATGCAGAGGATCACATCTCGCAAAGAGCACAGGAAACAGAGAGGAAGCAACTGCAGACCATGAGGCTTGTTAAAACTCACAAAGCCTGACCCCCAACAACGCATTTCCTCAGCACGGCTACACCTTCTAAGACCTCCAAAAACAGCGCCACCAACTGGAGTCAAACGTCTGAATATCTAGAGCCTATGGGGGAAACACATTCAAACCACCACAAATGATGTGATTTATCTTCTTGCCTGAAGTGAAAAACAGGACAAAAATATATGAAATAATGGTTCTTAAGAACTTGAACATTAGATGGTGATAGATAATGGTTTCTGAGGGATGAGGAACAGGAAGTGAACCCAGGGCAGCCTCAACTCACTGTCTTGAGGTAGTTTTTAGGCTGTGGTGCAGGAAGGGGAACTAAGAATAGAATTTAGCAGTCTCCCTGATTTTAGGGACTGGGAATATCAGGTAGATAGTAGATAAGTAGTTAGGGTCCAAGGACAGAGTACCAGAGAAGAAAGACATTTGGAGAGAGAGAGAGAGAGAGAGAGAGAGAGAGAGAGAGAGAGAGAGAGCCAGAGATCTGTACAGGGTCCCCTCAAACATTCGGCTGAATACTTATCACCCATGCATGTGTGAAAGCCACTTGAATCCTATGGATGAACCACTTCAAATGACAGGGACAGCAGGTTTCCTGGTTCTCACTATGAAGAAACAGCCTGTTCCCACAAACATGCATGGAAAACACTACCATTCTCAGTGTCCATTTGTGCTGCATAGCTTTAGTGTCAACTTGACACACCTGGGTTGAGGGAGCCTCAATTGGGGAATTGGCTCCAATGAATTGGCCTATGGCCACATCTGTGGAGTACTGTTTTGATAGTTGAGCAGTGTGGGGGGGCCCAGCCCACAATGAGTGGTGCCATCCTGGGCAGGTTGTTATGTACTGTATAAGAAGGCAGACTGGGCATGAGCCAGGGGAGCAAGCCGGTGAACAGCATTCCTCCATGGCCTGTGCTTCAGCTCCTGCCTCCAGATTCCTGCCCTGAGTTCCTGCCTTGGGTTCCCTGAGTGATGAACTGTGACCCAGGAGATGTAAGATGAATAAACCCTTTCCTCCCCAAGTTGGTGTCAGTCAGAATGTTTTGTCGCAGCAATGGAAGACAAACTAGAACACCATTGAAGGAAGCCAAACAAGAGATAGTATGTGATTCCACTGATAATAAATTATGGAACATGAAAATGAATTCACATGGACAGCAAGCACATCATTTGTTGCCTAGGGACTGGTTATGGGGGCAGAGAGGTGCAGTGGGGAGGCCCTACAGAAGCGTGGGAATTACCTGTCTGAGTAAATGGACATGTTCATGCTCAACCATGGTGATGGTTTCATAATTATATATGTTCATCAAAATCCCTCCAAATGCAACCTCAAATATTTTAACAAATATTAATTATTGTGGCAGAGAGATACCACAATACAGTGGTATCTAAACAAAGGTGGCTTGACTCTGGGTGTTGGTTAAAATCAGGAGTGAGCCTGATATGCTCTGAGAACTTATTCCTTATGTGTTCTCTTGGAACTCTTCTTCTGAACCAAGGATTTTTCCCTGCTGTTATTGAAACAGTACAGGTAGCATGATATGGGAAGGGGAAAGAAGAACTTTGTCTTGTCAGTGAAAGACTTTCTCTCTCTGACCCCCTACTGACCCAGAATGGGATGCACGACCAGAAAGAAATGTTATCAATTTAATCTCCCTGTTGTTTGGAACATAAACTGGGGATAATGCATTGCTTCTAATGATTTTCGCTGCTGTCAGTACTGATATTTCACACACACACACACACACACACACACACACACACACACACACACAGAGTCTTCTGGTCAGGGGCAAGGAAGGGTCTTGAGGAATTAAAGCTATTTGTTCAGCTATAAGAGGAACCTGATGCCAAATAAGATTGGTGATATTGTTAACAAGCCGAGATAGTGTTAAATGATCTCAAAACATTGCTGGGTGTGGTGGTGCATGCATTTAATCCCAACACTCAGGAGGCAGAGGATGGTGGATCTCTGTCGGTTCCAGGCCAGCTTTTTGAGACCCTGTTTCAAAAAGTTTCAAAAACAAAACAAAAGAAAAAAAGAAAAAAAGAGTTAACTGAATACAATTTAATATGTTCTGAGAAATTCTAGGTCATCATTATGATTATGAGTTATTATTAGAAGGTCTCAAAATGAACTCTAGAGGGATACAAGGGCACCCCAGCCTAGGTGAGGAGCTGTTGACTGTTGATGGCTTCTGGGTGAGGGCAAGTCAGTTTTCTTTAGAGGTCTGGTCCCTGTAGTTCGCCATGCTCCAGTAGATGGTCCCACAACCATTTGTGTATAAACAGAACAAACTAGTCTCAGTGGGATGAGAGAGAAAGAGACATGGAGAGAGAGAGAGAGAGAGAGAGAGAGAGAGAGAGAGAGAGAGAGAGAGAAAGAGAGAGAGAACATGAAGTTGGGAGAGGTATGGGGTCATGTGGGTGGAGGATGGGGAGGAGTTGGAGGTAAAGAATAGGGAGTGAATGTGATTGAACTACACTCTATATATGGATGAAATTCTAAAGGAGTAAATAATAAATGAACTCCAGAGAACTATAAGTCACTGAGCTTAGACTTGGGGTTTTCTTTATTTTAATTTTTAATATTTTATTATTTTTATTTTATGTGTACGAATGTTTTGCCTACATGTGTGCAAGTGCATCTCATGGGTGCAATGCCCTGAAGAGGCCAGAAGAAGCTGTAGGATCCCCTGGAACTGGAGTTAGGGTCTGTTGTTAGCTGCCATATGGGTGCTGGGAATTGAAACCGGGTCCTCTGGAAGAACAGCCAGTGTTCATAACCGCTGAGCCATCTCTTTAGTCCCTCTTTCTTTTTTAATATTTTATTTATTATTTTTGTTTTATGCATATGAGTGTATGTGTAAGTGCGCTGCATTGTGCAATGTCCATGGGGTCAGAAGAGGGCATTGGATTCCTCTGGAACTGGAGTTACAGAGGGTTGTCAGCCCTCATGTGGGTGCTGAGAATTGAACCGATAGGCCTGGGATTTTCATTTTCTCTTCAGTTTCTTCTGGCCTCTCTCTGCTGTCAATGTTCATGACCAAGGGTTTGTCCTCTAACTTGAAACTTTATGTAAAGTACCATTGAGCTGAAGTGCATTGCCAAGATGCTCCCACTTGCTCTGCTTCCTGGAGCTATCCTAGGCTTCTCTCCTTCATTTTCAAGATTAGTTCCAGACTGTGGGACCATCCATTACTTTTCAAAGCTGTGGCCAGCAAACATTCTCATTTAATCCTTGAATGAATGAGAACAGATTGAAGAATTTTTGTAACCCAATCTGTGCAGTCCTGGTTTCTTTCTCTCTCTCTCTCTCTCTCTCTCTCTCTCTCTCTCTCTCTATATATATATATATATATATATAGCCTATATATATAACCCATATATATATAGCCTATATATATATATATATATACAGCCCCATATATATAGCCTATATATATAGCCCATATATATATATATGTATATATATATGTATATATATGGGCTGCCAATCTTTAGCTGCTGTTTGTTCAGTGCTGCTCTGTGGGATCCCACTGCCCATGGGGATGTGGACATTAGAGACCCTGGCTCTAAGGTGTCAGTCACATTACACTGTGAGCAGAAAGGCCCAGAGGTGAAAGCAATGGGAGCAGTCAGGAAAATGGCATGCACTTTGTTTGTTGTCAGAGCTAGGTATTATGGAAATGAGAGTAATTTTTGTTGGCCAGGGAAGGAACTAGATATTCTCCGATTTCTTTTCCTCTCTCATTTCTGGTGCCTCTTTTATCATTTTTTTTCAAATGCAGAAGGGCTTTCCCTGCAGGTTTGTTGACAGCTTCTCACGGAACTTTTCAGAAATGAGCATGCTAATGGCATAGTTAATGTCCGTATAAACCATTGATTTAGGCTTGTGATATTTGCTAGAACATTGTGTCCTGAATAAAACATAAAAACACACTAAAATGTAACCTCAGAAACTGAATATTTAGGTGGTCATGAATGAGGAAACACAATCCAATTATTCTTTCCCCTGGAGTATTCACAATGTAGGAATCTACATCTGGAGGGTTAGTACTTGACTTTAAGAAGTGTTACGCTTGAGGAAAGTTCCTTTTAAGAACAAAGAGAGAATATGAAGAATGACATCTCAAAAGTTGCTTGCTTAAAATTACCATAAAGTGCAATCCACATGACATTCAAAGTTACCTATTGATACTTATCATTGGAATATTGATGCTTAGAAACAAATTGCTGTAAGAGAGATAAATTTGATATTATTCTAATAATAATAATGATTCTTTTGAGGTTGATGGCTTATTTTTAACCTTTTCACCTTGTTGAAGATCATTATTCTGCCACTTTTATTAATTAATTTAGCTTAAGAATCTATGTCACACCGGGTGTGGTGGCACACACCTTTAATCCTAGCACTTGGGAGGCAGAGGCGGGTAGATCTCTGTGAGTTCAAGGCCAGCCTGGTCTACAGAGTGAGTTCCAGGCCAGTTGGGGCTACAGCGAGACCCTATCTCAAAAAGACCAAAAAAAAAAAAAAAAAAAAAGAATCTATGTCCAAAAGTTTTAACTTGCAAATAATAAAACAAAATTGCGTGCTTCTCTTGTGAGGACAAACAGCAGAATGGTCTTTCCACTCCTCCACACGCTGCTTTGGGATCTTTTGCTGTGTAAATCTGAAGTTCCCTCCATCTCCAAGGGCAACTCTGTCCTCTGACCCTGTGTTCATCTGAAAGAGAACAGAGCAGAAGTGACAGTGTTTAAGTTCCAGCTCAGGTGTTGTGCGATTTTGCAACTTTCTGTCTTTGACACTGCTGTGGGAAGGAAGAGGGGTGGGGGTGAGGGACATGAGGCATAACCATTCATTAAACCAGGGCAAGGTCAGCTGGGCCCTGGCTAACACACAGATGTGCAAATTAAATTTTGGGTTGTGTGATGCTTCATTATATAGCATTATTATACCACCATCTAACTAATACATCTACAGATGGAAAGAACTGTAATGACAATCCCAAATAGTTACCCACAGTAACTTTCCTAATGACTTACAGCAAATGTTTTTTTGCTTGTGCATTAGGGTACTAGATTAGAAATAATCATGGCATTAGTTTCTTACAATTACAGAAGTCCAACAGACCATGACAAGATGAAATTAAGTAAGTTATATGGAAAGCATAAAAATTGGATTATGACTATGTCTTATCTATTTGCCTTTTATACATTGCTTGTTACCTAGTAGGCATTCAACAAGAATTTAGTGAATGAATAGAAGAATTAAAAGGAAAAAAAGAGGTAGAGATTCTTTCCTTTCCCTTTTTAGCTCAATAGTTTCATTTAAAAAAAGGGGGGGGGCAGACTATTTAAAGAAGAGTTGCCAATACATCAGCAGACCAGAAGTTAACAAATTGGTCTGAGGTTCTCAGTGGGGACTGATTTGCCCCCAGGGGATATGGAAATGTTTGGGGACATTTTGGTTGTAACATGTGGGGTGGGGAGTGGTGCTAATGACATGGCTTGCGGGCTCAGATATAACGCAAAGGATGCACTCCCACAATACAGAATTATGTAGCCGACATAATGGGTGTGTGTCCTTTCGTTTTGTTGTTTTGTTGCTGTCTTCCAGGCTCTTGAATCTGTCTTTCTTGTTTCTCTCAGCATTCTCCAAAGTGGGCCTCTACTTTTCTTGTACGCTTTCCTTCCCAGTCTGCCTCCTGAAATCTTACATCACTTTGGGTTTCTCCCTAGGGTCAACACTCCTTAAAAATTATTTAGAAATTTCATACATGTATATAAAGTATTTTGATCTAAATGCCTCGAGTACCCTCTATTACCCCCTCCTACTCTTGAAGACCCCTTTCTTCTTCTCAGTAAGTTCTCCTATTTGGTTTATTTATTTATTTATTTATTTATTTATTTATTTATTTATTTATTTATTATTTATTTGAGACAGGGTCTCTGTATGGCCCCAGCTGTCCTGGAACTCACTCTGTAGACCAGGCTGGCCTTGAACTCACAAAGACTCACCTGCCTCTGCCTCCTGAGTGCTAGGATTAAAGGCGTGCGCCACCACTCCTGGCTCAGAAAAGCTTCTTTTTACACTGGATGGCGGTTAATGTGAGACTCATAGTGGTCAAAATGCTAAGAATGTTACTGTTGAGTGTTCATGGGACATCTGTATCAGCCCCTTCAAGTCTTGGGAAACTCTGTGGAAGAGAGGGCAGAAAGAATGTGAGAGCCAGAGGAGCGATCGTGAGGAGCGCTGTGAAGCCTGGGTATGACCGGGTCCTGCACTCATGAGCTCACCACAGCTATGGTTACCTGAACAAGAGCTGCACAAGCTGGAGCCTGCCGACATTCCAAAACGGGCGGGTGGGGGAGGAGCTTGGGAAGCCTCACCCCTTCCTGAAGAAACTGGTGGCTGGGGAAGCAGGAATCATTTTCTTCAGTGGTGTAGCTACTGGTCATTGCTTATTCTCCTGTAAATAACCCCACACCTATGCTCATGCAAGAAATCCACAATTAAAGTCAGTGGTGGCAAACAAACAAAGAGGATTCTCTTCTGCTAGAAATCTCTTCTAGTCTTTTTTTTTTTTTTTTTTTTTTTTTTTTTTTTTGTTTTTTTTTTTTTTTTTTCTTGAGACAAGATTTCACATGTAGTTTGGCTGGTCTCCAACTCACAGAGATCCACCTCCTTGCCTCCTGTGTTCTGGAATTAAAATCTTATACTGCCATGCTGACGTATTTCATTGTTCTGACCCCTCAAGTTGACTTTCAGCTCTGGGAGCGGCTTCGACTTCATTCTATTCTCTCTTTCACTCAGATTTTCTTCAGACCTTCTCCCAGCTGGTTTCTGCAAAGGCTTGTGATGGAAGATCTAGGCATGGTGTTACTTTAAATGGATTGTTTCCCCTTACTAACACAATTTCAATTTTGTAGAATTACTGGATTTCTAGTTATGATGAAAATGTAGGATTTGTTGTCTGTGTTTAAAATTTTTGTTGGAGTTTAGGTGGTTTTTTTTGAGGAAAGTTATGTAGAAAGATTCAGATTTCTACCCGAGGGTGTGGCACCGTCTTTTAAACCCAGCACGCCAAAGGCAGAGGCAGGCAGATCTCTGTGAGTTCGAGGCCAGCCTGGTCTACATAGTGAGTTCAGGACAGCTGTGCTACAGGGACTTGCGTCTGCCAAAAGACTAAAAAAAAAAAAAAAAAAAAAAAAAAAAAAGATTAAGATTTAATGTGCACTTCATAGATCTAGAATTGACACTATTTATTTATTTTTTTGTCTTTTTGAGACAGGGTCTCCCTGTAGTCCCAGCTGTCCTGGAACTCACTCTGTAGACCAGGTTGGCCTTGAACTCACAAAGATCCTCCTGCTTCTGCCTCCCAAGTGCTAGGATTAAAAGTATGCGCCACCATGCCTGGCTGACACCATTTATTTTTAACTTTGCATATAGTTGTAGTTAAAACAAACTAAACCAATTTTTTTTTTTCCAGTGGGGAGAAAGGAACCCAACACTTGTACATCCAGCACAAGATGTCTACTGCTGAGATCCACTCCCAGCCCCTTTTGGTTTGTGTGCATGTGTGTTTGTGTGTGTGTGAAGAAAGATAAAGGCCTATTTACAGCCTTGTCAAGTATTTTTGATGGGAAAAATTCGAGGCATGAGCTAAAGCATGGTACTTAGGACTGAATTAGGGTTAATTAAACAGAGTTCAGAGCAATGTTAGTTAAAAACTTACCATTTTTGGCATATGAATTCATTCATATTTATTTCATTTATTTCAAGATCGGTAAATAATTGTGTTTCATGTAGCCAGTCAGAAAGTCACTTTGCTCCATGTGTCACGCATTGAAAATGGTTGGCTGGAATACTGAGTTAAGAAGGGTTTTAGCCGGGCGTGGTGGCTCACGCCTTTAATCCTAGCACTTGGGAGGCAGAGGCAGGCGGATTTTTGTGAGTTCAAGGCCAGCCTGGTCTACAGAGTGAGTTCCAGGATAGCTGGGGCTACAGGGAGACCCTGTCTCGAAAAGACCAAAAAAAAAGAAGGGTTTTGAGGGGCTCAAGAGATGGCTCAGTGGTTAAAAACCCTTGCTTTTTTTTTTTTAACTGAACCTGGGTTCAGTTCCCAGTACCCACACAGTGGCTACCATCTATAATTCCAGTTCAAGGGGATCCGATGCCCTTTTTTGGGCTCCATAGGCAGTGTATGCATGTGGTTCACTTTACATACACGCAGGCAAAACTCTCATATACATAAAATTAAAATAAATAAAAAGTTAAATAAAAAGAAGAAGGGTCCTGAGCCTAAACTTGAACACAAGAAGGATATCATGTGACTGGTGGTTAGGAATATGGTGGATCTCAGTGGAGATACTAAGAATGCATGCAAAGGTTGCCATCCACAGCTTTCATCATCATTATTGCTCAGGATGGTTTCTGGCAAATGAGATTGCTCAGATCGTAGGCTACCTGGGTTTGAATCCTGACTCTGCTCTTTACTGGTAGTTTTAACCTTGGATAATTTATTTAGCCTTGGGGCTGGAGAGTTGGCTCAGCAGTTCAGAGCACTAACTACTCTTGCAGAGGACCTGGGTTCTATTCCCAGCACCCACATGGCGGCTAAGGACCGTCTTAACTCCAGTTCCAGGGGAATCTGATGCCCTCCTCTGACCTCCGCAGCATTGCATGACACAGGTGCACCTACTTACATGCAGACAGTAGTACACTCATACACAAAAAAATTACTTAGCCTCACTATAGTTCCCTTACTTTATCAATTGAGGTCACTAATAGCACCTACTTTATAGAATTTTTATAACAAATAATTACTAGGCTGGGCATGGTGGCACACGCTTTCAATCCCAGCACTTGGGAGGCAGAGGGAGGTGGATCTCTATGAGTTCAAGGCCAGCCAGCTGGGACTAAAGGGACACCCTGTCTGAAAATGACAAAAAAAAATTAATTACGAATATAACAATTTTAGAATACTTCCTGGTTTATTACTAGTTATTATTATTGTCACTACTACTATATTTCAGATTATAAATAAATATCTCTGAGATGAATACATTCAGCTTATTTGGTTACCAGTTTCTTTATGTGGATAGGAAATTATGCTCAAGTCTGAGCCTACTAATCATGCACTTGATGAGCTTAGCTATACTCAGTAAGAGGATATTATCCAAGGTATTACTGCTGTCTTTGACTTAGTATGTATCCAAATTAGAGAAAAATTAATCTTTTAGTATTAGTCATGTAAATCCAGAATTGTAGAGTCATCCCTTCCCATAACAAAATCAGGAGTTAGCATGAGGATGATTATGAAGTGTTACAAGCTCCTCAGAAGATAGTGAATATTAAAATAATAATCATGGATCACAGGGCCAGGAAGAAGACCCAGCGGGTAAGGCTGATGACCTCAGGACCCACAGGGTGGAAGGAGAGAACTGACTCCTGCAAGTTGTCCTTTGGTCTCTACATGTGTGCCATGGCATAACTGCATGCACGCACACACACACACACACACACACACCAATCGAATGCAGTAAATACAAGACTATTTTAAAAATCAGAAGCATGGTCCCAGTCACTGAGCTGGTAGGGACTCAGCTGTTTGTTCTGCTCTGTTGTTCCTACCACCCCTGTAGCCTCCTTTTACAGGTTGTTTCCAACCTCCTCTTTTTGGACCTAATACAGGTAAAGCTCATGACCTGCTTTCTGCTTGCACTGAGGATTACATCCATGTACGAATTCAACAAAGAGACAGCAGGAAGACCCTTCCTACTTTCCAAAGGCTTGCTGATGATTTTGATGAAAAGAAACTAGTGAAGGTATTTAAGAAGAGATTTGCCTGCAGTGGTACTGCAATTGAGCATCCAGAATATAGAGAAGTAATTCAGCTACTGGGTGACCAGTGTAAGAATATCTTCCAGTTCTGATAGAACTTGTAGTGGCTAAGGATGAACAGCTCATAGACTTTAAGTGCTTGTGGCTCTCTGAAGCTTAAGTGAGGATTTCCTTGCAACAAGTAGACTTTCCCTTTTGTTCCTTGTCATAAGTTTAAAAACCTCACAGCTTGTATTATGTAACCATTTGGGGTTTCCTTTTAACCTGGACTAATGTAACTCCTTCATGCAAGAAACCAAAAAGAAATACAGTGAGCTATAATAATGACGGACATGGCAAGATATGCCCATTGGTGCGATAGTGCCCTGAATGCTGTAGGAGTAACCAACCACCTTCTGACTGGATTTAAAGCCAGTTCATAAGATGGAGCTCATACCTGACCCTATTATTAGGGCCAAGAACCTGTGGCTAGATAAGTCACAGTCCATAGAGAACTTGTTACTGCTGCTATCTGCTAAATGTAGTATCAAGTCAACTTCTAATGATTTACTGTTATGCCCATAGATTCGTGTTTTTCTTACCAGAGAAGCTTCTTAGAGCAGTTAGAGAATAACATAAAGAACCACAACTGGTCAGGTTCAGAGAATGAGAGTGAAGAGTGCTTAGTTCTGAATGGGACACCCATATCACACCTTCTCCTCCCAAGCTCAGGGGTTATTGTGGAAATGGGGGCAGAAAGATTGTAAGGGCCAGAGATGGTAGATGAATACAAGGAAACTATGTTGTCTGGACACAACAATTCAGTTGCACATATGAACCCCATACTCATGACAACATGCATAAGATCTGTATGGATACAAGCCAGACAAAACCCCAGCGTGGATAGAGGAGGTTGACAAGTAGTACCAATTCTAATTGAGGATCCGGCTATTGGCAACTGATAGCTGCTGGGAGAAGGAGAGTCAGGGTTTTTTTCTTTTCTTTTCTTTTTTTTTTACTGGTGTGATGCCAGGAGGCCCCAGGAGATGGACTCATACCCAAGAGTATTTGGGGAAGCATAGATCAAACTTGATAGGCTTTAAAAAAAGACAAGTGAAAATAGAGGATGTAAAGTGGAGATGGGAGCTGAATATGATCAAACTATATTGTATTAACTTCCCAAAGAATCAACAAAATGTCTTATTTTTATTTATTTAAAAAATTTAAATTATTTTTATTTTATGTATAGGTGTGTATTGCCTGCATGTGTGTAAGTGCACCCATGCGGTGCAATGCCTGTGAAGATCAGAAAAGAGCATTGGATCCCCTGGAACTAGAGTTACGGACATTCAAACCCAGGTCCTCTTCAAGAGCAGCCAGTGCTCTTAACCACTGAGCCACCTCTCCAGCCAGGTCTCCCCAAAATTTTAAATAAAATAAAATAAATCATAAAGAGCTAAACATCAGAACCATCATATCATTAAAGGTGAATTAGACTATCTGAACCTTTGACAATTGTCACCACAGTCTAATCTATAGACTACGAAATTTCAAAATTAATAATTACAGGAATTCTATTTAAGTATATCACACTTACCTTAGTCTTGTACAGTGGATGCTGGAGGTGAGAGAATGAGCTTGAATTCTGTTCTTGGGAAGAAGTTCTCAAAAGTAAAGAGAGCCCATTTCGATTTGTTTATGTACATTTACCGCAAGGAGAGCCAAGCCGACATCAATAGTGTAGCTGGGGGAGTATTGGATTTGAGCTTTGCTTTAAATGGATCTGTGTAGGCTGTTTTGGATCACTTCCTGAAGTCGATACTGCTCGACCTGAAAGGACCTCTGCGTGATCTAAAAGGATATCTCTCCATGGAGATAGCCTCTAGGGAGACTGTGTCTGCATTTTAGAATTTCTGTCTAAAATAGACTTGTCTTTCACTTTCAAAATAAGTAGTTATCTTTCAGGAACCAAATCGCAGGCGGTTACATGATTGTGTTTATATTTCCCGCTGGAAGGTTTTAGGGAACATTATTAAGGCGATCTACATCCAGCATATGAATTTCAGCTCAGCACCACTTGGGAACTTGGCCCTGATTGCAGGGTTCCTGAGTCAAGACTGTCGATAAGAGTAGGTCCCAAGGTGATTTGTGTACTCATCAAGACTGAGAAGCATGGCTCTAGGTGGCTGGACGGTCAATTGAATGATCTGAAGGAGATTCTGTTGCATTTGGCAAGAGAGTAGTCCATCACACAGTGTAGACTAGTGGTCACTGACATCAATCCGTCAGTCAATGTGGGGATAGAGTGTTTGCTGACAAGGTGTGCTGATTTTTGTGAGATCATCTGAGAGTTTTCAAATATAGAATAGTGTCTGACCACTGCAGGTCATGCTGTTTCTGTGGTCTGCCATAATTGAAAGGTTTTGTTCATGGTGCTTGCTTTTTTAGCCAGACACACATTGTAGGCATTGCATCTGTTTAGTGAGACAGGGAGAAAGTTATCTACTTACAGGGTCAGTAAATACTTGTTAATTTCATAGCATTTATTGTTTAGTTCTCTGTGGAGAGTGAGATTCAAAAACAACCCAAAGGAGCAAGTCATGGCTGTTAAATAAGTCTGCAGTCACTGGCTAACAAGCAAAGGAATAGTGCAGCCCACCTCACCACACCCACAGGCTCTGGCGTTATAGCTGCTGTCCAAGGACATTTATCCTTTCCTTCCTGGGCTTGGAAGACCACCGGATTTAAAGCTCCCTTTCTTATGTTTTGCAAGAAGTCTTAGTCACTGATAGATGGTCTTCCTCTCCTTGGAGACAGAGGAGCTAATGAGATTTGTCCACAGCCTCTGGTTAAAGACCCAGGTCTGATGAATATGCTTGGGACTCCACTGACCCCAGCCAACTGATTTTTATTGACAGTCTGTTGACATAACTAACCAAGAGTTTGTGATTTAAGCAGTTTTTAAACCCTTGAATAAATAAGGCTTTTTCTGAGGGTACATTTTGGTTATTCATCTTAATTAAACACACCTTCCATCGTTCTGGATGGCCTCATTGGTTTTTAGTGATTTACAAAAGGCCTCTATCTAAAAAGTAATATATATGTATGTGTTTTTTTACACCCCCGTACCCCCCCCACCCCAGCAAACCTCAATAACTTATGAAACTTGTGTGCCGTAATTGATTTTTCAATTTCATGTTGTCCGTGATGGAAGTAGAAGAGTTACATTAGAATCTATCCAGGAACACTCTGCCCTAAGTCAGCCTCACTGGTGAGTAACAGTTGTTGCCTTGGTGAACTTTATTGCCATTTGCTGATGCAGCTCACTCTTGCCAGCATACCACAAGGGACACATAATGGAAGCCCCATATTCAAGCCCCTCTTGGAAAAAAAATCCATAAAAGAGCCGGGATGTGAACCTGGTGATAAATCGTAGTGACATTTGTGCCAGGGCCGTGAAATGATACCAATAACTCCTTGGTAACACAATAAGGGGACAGTAAAGGGAATTCACCAGGCTTAAAAAAATTTTTTTTTGGATGTGTGAGGGCTATTTTTAATTGAAACTCATCAAAGACACTACAGGGCATGAGAGAGCAGCTGTTTACCCACAGCTTTTCATTCATTTCAGATTTCATCTTGATTGCTGCTTTTATCTCACCACTTAGAGCTCATTATTTAAAACAACCTTGAAGAGGGGTTCGGCCATCCTCGAGGGCCCCAAAGTGGGCTTGTCAGTCCACAGCAAGCTCCAGACGTGTTCTCACCTGGACACAGCTACTCTCCTTGTCTTTATCTTGTTCTCAGTCAGAGGAGTAACTGGCAGGTCACTGCGGGATTACATACCTACTATGTGCCAAGCACCGTGTTGTGTCACAGAAATTATGAGAAGGGAAAAGTCACTTTTCTTTTGTCTGCAAGGGTCTCAGAGTACATTTAAAGACATGCAGAATGATAAGAGGCGGTTAGAAAACAGTGCAAGGTAGAGTGAAACACTAGATCTTTCATGGAGGGGACCCAAGGTGGCTCAGGTGGTTAGGGAGAGTGTCTGCAAAGCAGAGCCCAGGTCCGGCCCTGAGCAGGAGGCAGGGAGTATGGGAGCCTTGAAGGCCCAGCTGCAGAAGCCAAAGCTTTCTGTGATACTCCCGTGGGAAAACGTGGATGAGTTGTTGGCCGGGCTGGGGATGGAGGAGGTGACCTAGGAGCTCTTCACCAGGAGAAGACCCAACTGGAGCTGGAGAGGCAAAACTGTGGCACTCCTAGGTGCAAGAGGGTTAGCAGAAGGGCAGCTAGTGGGGAGAGGAGGGAAGGAAGGAGGAGACACTAAAGTGTTCTTCCGCCCACCATTCCAGGAATTCTTCAGTTAACTCCTGCCTTGCTCACTATTAGAATATCCGCTGTGAACCACTTATAGTGGACGTGCTCAAGAAGGCAGAGCAGATTTCTCTTTTCTCCCCTGGACCTGCTATCAAATTCTAGTAATTCTCCATGTGTTCTACAGATGAAGAAACTGAAGGGCAGGGAGGCTATGTAACCTGCACAGTGTGCAGTTCTCACAAATCTCTGCAGTTGCTGGAGCTGGGGGTTTATTCATTCATTCTTCCAAGGCTGTGCTGTTTGACCCTGCAGCTGTTTCCACCCCACCTGCTGTTGCTTCTGTTCTTTCTTTTTTCTTTTCTTTTCTTTTCTTTTCTTTTTTCTTTTCTTTTCTTTTCTTTTCTTTTCTTTTCTTTTCTTTTCTTTTCTTTTCTTTTCTTTTCTTTTCTTTTTCTCTACTGTATGGAGAAGCAAAACTGACAAGGTCTGTGTTGTTGTGGCCTTAATGGATTTTTTTTTCTTTCTTGTTTTGTTGTTGCTTATTTTTTTTTTTTTTTTGAGACAGTGTCTTTATAGGTATCCCACGCTGGCCTCAAACCTGTGATCCTCCTGCCTCAGCCTCCTGAGTGCACCACCATACATGGATTGATATTTTTATACTTTTTTTTTTTTTGGTCCTTTTCGAGACAGATCTTCCTGTAGCCCGCTGTCTGGAAACTCTCTCTGTACTGACCAGGCTGGCCTTGAACCAAAAGAGATATGCCTGTCTTGACCTCCTAAGTGCTAGGATTAAAGCGCATGCACCAAACGGCCCTGGAGATATTTTTTACTTTTTAAAAACATATTTTCTTTATTTTTAATGATTTTACTTGTGGAGCAAACAACATATTAACAATAAAGAGAATAAAAAGCCCAACACAATGTTTTATCTCATCAGCTGCTGCTTTCTCTCTCTTTTTTCTTTCTTTCTTTTCTTTCTTTCTTCTTCTTTCTTTCTCTTTCTTTCTTTCTTTTTCGATTTTTTTTTTTTTTTTTTTTTTTTGGCTTTTTTGAGACAGGGTCTCCCTGTAGCTCCAGCTGTCCTGGAACTCGCTCTGTAGACTAGGCTGGCCTTGAACTCACAAAGATCGGCCTGCCTGTGCCTCCCAAGTGCTAGGATTAAAGATGATGTGTGCCACGTGACCACAGCTGATGAGATTAGCTGAGAGGCTTGGCTCTCGGTTCCGTATTTGTTTTGCCAATTCTTCCACAGATTTGAAGATGTGCTGACTAGAAGAAATGGCTTTGCTGCCTCCTTCTCTTTTTGCTTCCCACTGGCTGGGAAGTAGCCTGACAACAACCCTGCAGCCCTCAACCATGTCCCTCTGTGATTATACATGAAGCAAAAATAAACATCTGTTTCTTTAACAACAACAACAACAACAACAACAGAGCCATGTGAAGTTATGAATGTGATTTCTGGAACTGCCTGGATCCAATCTTGACTTCACCTCTTGCTAATAAAACAAATTATTTAAGCCTCTCTGTCTCAGTTTCCATATCTAAAATGGGTACAATGTCACCTTTGTCATAGAGTTGCTGTAAACATGGAATGGTCACATCATGTAAAGTCTCGAGAGTTCCTGGCAGGTAGCAAGTACTCAATGCATGTAAAGGTGTTTGATACACACACACACACACACACACACACACACACACACAAGTAATTTCTAAAGAACCAAAGAGGTATAGTGATGCTTAAATTTCAGCCTGGGTGTGTGGGGTCTCTAGACAATGTGTGGTAGAAAACTTAGAGGAAAGAAGTGAGTTTCCTATTGGTTTGAGATTAGAAGTTGCTCCGCGACACAAGGTATGTTGGTGTCAAACAAAGTTTGAGTCTATTTTATGTAATAATCTATGGAAAGGCCATCAGAAGAGGCAATCTATTCAGACTCCAGTGCTAGCAAAAGCCAAGAACCTCTGGGGGCATCACTCTCAGAGTATCTGGGTTATACTGCTGTTACCTGGGCAGTCAGGTGCAAGTGAGGGGATGCTGGCCTGACAGTTGGGACTTGAGTTCCTGGCTCTGTCTCCTACCAGCTCCATGATCTCTCTGGCTGCAGTTTCTTCATCTGCAGAGGATGGTTTGTTTTCAAGTACTGGATTTTCATATGAGCATTGTTTGGAGTTCTTTTAATTGAAACAGAAGTCATTCATGACTGCTTCAAATATTTATCTATATGCCTGCCGATTTAGCCCCTGGCCTGTGCTTTAGAACCCAATAGATCTAATTCCAAATGTCTGCCTTCCTGCTTGAATCCTGATTTAACCATTCATTCATTCATCTGCCTTCCTGCATGGATCCTGATTCATTCATTCATTTATTCATTCATCTATCTTCTTGAACAGATCCTGGTTCAACCATTGATTTTTTTTTTCAATATGTATTTATATGCCAGCTCCATAGTGGGTGCTGGGTTTACAGTGATAAGCCAAACAGTCACTGCCTCTGTCTCTTGGCACTCAGAGTTTCTTGGATTAGAAAATGAATAATCAAAGAAGCTAACTAAATAATATGTACTCATAAAATCGTCTGAGTCATTATGAAGGGAAGCCATGAACTTCACTTGGTAAGCTAAAGGGAGATTTATGAGCTCAGCATTAGACACTCAACTGCAGATAGAAAAGAACCAGCCTCTTGAAATTGTGGTGGATCAGGGAGGTTCTAGCTTATGCAAAATGAACATTGCTGAGAGGCTTTGTTAGTTTTAAGATAGAATATAGAGTTAATAATTTATATTCTTACCATGAACATTACAACTTAAACTTTTCCCCTAAAAATAAAATAAAAACAGAAACAAGACCACATATGAAAATTGAGGAAATAAACATGTTATTTAAAAAGTTGGAAGCAGAGGCATAACAGAAAGAAGGGAGAAAGCCCTCCTTTTATTATTCCCAGATATACTCATTTGGTTGTGTAAGGCACTGCATCTCTGTTGCTTGCTCTGTAAAATCTATATCTGTCTCTCTCTCTCTCTCTCTCTCTCTCTCTCTCTCTCTCTCTCTCTCTCCAAGGAAGCATATAGCTTATGATGTTTTAGAATTTGTATTTTACTCGTGAAGCAATTTCTAGGTATCATACTATTTCATCTGTAAATATTTCAGAATATGCACATCTTTTTCCTAGGGGTGTTTCTATTACAGTGAGGTGGTGAGGGAAATGATGATGTCAGTATCAGTTGTATTTACTCCATGGAGGACAACTGGCAAGCTGTCCCAAGACAGCAACAACAGTTACTAGCACTTATAAAAGGGCTATAACTCTTCCCCACATGTTTCTCTATCACTCTGTTAGGAAGAGCTTCTCCTCATATTTTGCAGATAAGGAAATGGAGATTGAGAGATTGTGGTGGTTTGAATGAGAATGTCCCCCATAGGCTTTAAGTGTTCAGATATTTTGTCCCCAGTTGGTGGCACTGTTCTTGGAGGTCTTAGAAGGTGTAGCCATGCTGGAGGAAGTGTCATTGGGGGCAGGCTTAGTGAGTTTAACAAGCCTTGTAGTCTCCAGTCACTCTCGCTGCTTCCTGTGCTCATTGTGAGATGTGACCCTCTGCTTGCTGCTCCAGCCCCGGCCACCATGCTTCCTGCCACAATGGACTCTGATTCCCTGGAACTGTCAATCGTAAGCTCAAATAAACTCTTCCTTTTATAAGTTCCCTTGCTCATGGTGGTTTTATCACAGCAACAGAAAAGTGACTAAATACAATTATTTGGTATTGGCTGTGAAGAACCTGACCATGTGGATGTTTGGAGAAATGTGGAAGACTTTGGAACTTTGGGCTAGAAAAGCTGTTGACTACTATAAGCAGAGCTTAACAGGCCATTCTAGTAGAAGCCTGGAAGAAAGCATTGCTGCAAAAAATGTAGTTCCAGACGAAAACAAAGACTTTGGCATCAACTGGGATATTTTGATAAAGAGTCTGGCAGCAGTTTGCCCACAGCCCAAATGCTTGCCTGATGCTAAGTTGAAAAGCAATGGACTAATGTCTTTGGTGGAGGATATTTCAAGACAGCCTAATGTAGAAATGGTGGCATGGCTATTAATGGTGAATATTGTGCAGATCTACAGTGAAAAAGAGCAAATGGGGCAGAAAGAAATGCAGAATGTACAGTTTGGATCTGAAAACTGCACTAGGAAGATTAAAGGTGGGGCCAAGGCATGTGAAGGAGAGGTTCCTTTTGATAAGGAGATTAAAGTGATTAAGGAAGGGCCTCAAGATTTACAAGCAAACAAAAGAATCAGTACCTTCAGGGCAAGACCACACCCAGCTAATCCTCCAGCAAGTCCAGGGCAGAGAAAAGTTACAAATGTGGTTGAAATGGGCCAGGGTCCGTCCGGAACTTGCAGCCAGATTCGGCAATTTCATTCACGTGGTGCTGGCTTTAGAGGCATGAAGTTTGCAAGAGTGAAGGGGTCTTCAGTTCTTCCTCCACAGTTTCAGAGAGCTGCGAAGGTCAGGCAGAGTGCAGCAGGGGTGTCCCTGCATAAAGTAGGCCCTGATAGGCCATTGTGTGAAGCTGTGAATGTGAAGCCTGGTTGGCAGCGGAGACCCCAAGAAGACATTCGAGATGCCAGACCTGTGAGATATTTGCCAAGGAGAGCTGCATACAGGGAGTGGTACCAGCCTAAGAAAGAGATGTATGTTGCAAGCAAAGCTGGAAGAGCTGAGCCATCTAAGCCCTTTGGAAGTCAAGTCCCAGAAGTTGCATGTGGAGCTACTGGACTTGGTGTTTGCCCTGCAGGTTTTCGGTCTTGTTTTGGTCCGGTATTTCCTCACTATGCCTCTATTCCTCCCTTTTGGAATGGGAATGTGTATTCAGTTCCACTGTATGTTGGAAGTATGTAATTTGTCTTTTGATTTTACAGGAGCTTACAGTTAAGAGATTAGCCTGGGTCTCAGAAGAGACTTTGGACTGTATACTTTTGAATAGAATTGAGACTGGTAAAGACTATAGGACTTTTAAGGTTGGACTAAATGCATTTTGCATTTTATATGGTCATGAGCCTATGGGGGCCAGGGAGTGGAACGTGGTGGCTTGAATGAGAATGTCCCCCATAGGCTTTAAGTGTTCAGATATTTTGTCCCCAGTTGGTGGCACTGTTCTTGGAGGTCTTAGAAGGTGTGGCCGTGCTGGAGGAAGTGTCATTGGGGGCAGGCTTAGTGTGTTTAACAAGCCTTGCGGTCTCCAGTTGCTCTCACTGCTTCCTGTGCTCATTGCGAGATGTGACCCTTGGCTTGCTGCTCCAGCCCCGGCCACCATGCTTCCTGCCACAATGGACTCTGATTCCCTGGAACTTTAAATCGTAAGCTCAAATAAACTCTTCCTTTTATAAGTTCCCTTGCTCATGGTGGTTTTATCACAGCAACAGAAAAGTGACTAATACAGAGATGTAATAGAGACTTCAGGGTAGATACACATGATGACCTTGTTCACATGATGATAGTATAGGTCTGAGATCTGTGTACCTGGGAGACATGTCCAATGCTTCCAAATTTTGGTGAACAAAATGATTTGTGATTTTTAATGGGGTATAAGTAATGATTTAAATTGGAGGTGTTCTGTCATAAAGCCAGGGAAGATAAAAGTGAAGTAAATATCTGATTATCATTTAGTAATGTTATGCATCTAAGAGAATACTATCACCTATACAATATAAATTAATATTTCTTCTAAAAACATAAATGGGCTCTTAAATTCTAGAAAAGATTGCATATTGATTGAGCTGCTTGGTTTCATTTCTGCCTGTGAGTTCTTGGAGATTTTGTAAATTAACTAATGTGTTCTTCTATAGCATATAAATTTGAAAACAGATTTTAAGCCTCAAGTCATATTGTTAAGTATGAACAAAGAGCTAGCTTGTGATCTATGGAAAAGTAGACAACAATGGATATCTCTTCCCCAGCAGGAGAAAGAAAGCCTGGCTCCTTGTTATTGTAGGCTATCAGAGCAAGCTGAGTCCTGGATGCATTTTGAATAGCTCATCTACAATAGCTGGAAGAGAGCAGACATTGGGGATTTTACAAACCTTCGCTTCTCCAGATCATTCTTATGCATACACAATACATCTACAGACTGAAAAATGTGTGGGTTTTGTTCGGGATTAAACTGGTCATTTTTGTATGGTATTAGAAGGTTTCTATCTAGGCTGCCAGAGACAGAAAAGGGATATATATATATATAT
>VZQC01013236.1:1945774-1957278 GCA_009823505.1 Rhizomys pruinosus | reverse complement strand
TATATATATATATTTTTTTTTTTAATTATCTTCTTAAAAATTTACTTATCTTATGAGTGTTTGCCTGGATGTATTTGTGTGTACCACATGCATGCTGGTGCTCACGGAGGCCACATCCCCGATCCTATGATTCCAGGGGGTTGTGAGCGACAGTGTGGTGTAGCAAACAATCCCGAGTTCTCTGCAAGAGAGTAGGAGCTTTTGACCATTGAGTCTCTCCTCTCTAGCCCCTTGGAAACTGTCTTTCAAGCCTATATTCCAGTGTTTTCTGTAGCATCTTGGCCTTGTGTGTTGTACTGAAGAGTAATATGAACTATTTGATGTCATTTCAAGGGATGGTCTTTGCAAGTATCTGGGGTACATCCCTCTGATGATGAAGGTTATCTGAAGAGCAAAGTGTCTAGTCTGTCACCTGATGCCCCTGCTTCTAGCTCTGATAAGGGATGCTTTGGTTTGGGGGCGGGGGGGGGGTTCCTCTCGCCCCTTCCTGTGGATGCCCTGGAGCTACTTGGCACTCTTACCAGGAGCAGTGTTCCCAAGGTTGCAGTTCGCTTCACCTTTAAGCTCAGTTCCAACCAGGAAACAGTCATGAGAAGCAAGTTCTTCTCTGCCCTCCCCCCATTTCCCTGGAGAGCCCTTTGAAGATCCCTACAGTACTCTCTATCTCGGTGGTTCTGAGGGTGGGTCTCCACCAATGGCCTGCAAGGATACTAACCGTCCCCGAGGGGAGATGAATGAAGTGTCTCCCACTTAAGTGTTTACTATTTTTCAAGTAAATGAGGTTGCTATTGGGGTTCATTAAAATAAAAATTAATTTAAGTGCAAAGCTGAATGTTTAGTAGCTTTTTACCATGATGGATTTTTGTAATCAGCACTTCTGAAACTAACTACCACTGTCTCCCAGGGAATGGCGAAAAGGTTTAATATGAAAATACCCTCTTGCACAGAGGCAGGGAACAACTGACTTCCTGAGGAGCAGGCACCAGTGGGCAGTCTGCTAAGTTCTTTTTCCTGTTGCTAAAACTATGGGGTTTCTCCTTACTGACAGGAACAGATTCCCAGACTTTGAAGTGGAAGTAAAAAGATTCTCAGAGATTGGCTAGACAGGGACCTTTTTGCATAGATGAAGAACTTGGAGCTTGGAGAAGTGATAGGACTGGCTGCAGTCACAGGCTTAGTGGCAATGGCTCAAACCAGGCTGAAATCCTTATACTGTTTGCATCTAGGGCAGCCATTCTGCTAAGTACCTACCATGTGGAGTAACCAGAAAGCTGAATGTTGTTCACTCTGCTGAGTACCCACCCTCCAGAGTACCCACTCTGCTGAGTACCCATTCTGCTGAGTACCCACCCCCTGAGTACCCACCTATATTAGTCAGGGTTCTCTAAGGAAACGGAAGTAACAGGACGAATATATAGCTATATACAATTTATTGATTTGCTCACGTGACAGAGTACAAGGAGCCCAACAGTAGACGCGCCGCACTGGAGAGGCTGAGAATCCAGGGAACTGCTCAGTCCGCAAGGCTAGATGTCTCAGTAGTCCCAATCTGGTGCTGAAGGCCCAATGGATTCCAGGAGATCTGCTGGTCTCAGTACACGCTGGGATCTGAAGGGTTGATCACAGCAGCAAGACAAACTCACCAGATGAGAGAGGCAAGCCGCAGAAAAAAGGGACCAGCTCCCTCTGCTGTGGCCTTTTATACTGCCTGCTAGCAGAAGGTAATGCCTGCATTTGGGGTGGGCCATCCCGGTTGAGGTGGTCCAATCCGAACATCCTTTTTGTCTTATTTGTTCTTTAGTCCAGTCAAGTTGACACCCAGGATTAACCATCACAAGTCCACCCCTTGTCAACTTGACACCCAATAAATAGCCTCTCCTTATGTTATGCTTAAATGTCAATTGCAAACAATGGCAAGGTCATAATTCCACCTAACATGTTATAAGTGTCTCATGTGCAATAGCAAAGCATTATATCTTATCTTAGAGTAGGTGGTAATGTCCTGAGGAACACTTAGTCCTTCAGTATCTCCTATACTTATATATAATACAGATTTACAACACTTAACACTTATCTCAAGTTGCACATTCAAAGAGAACAACACAAAATGTATCCACTCTCTAAAAATATACATAGAGAGATAGCTAGCAGTTAAGAGCACCGATGCTCTTGCATTGAGGACCCGGGTTCGATCCCCACAGCACCCACAATGGCAGCTAAGAACCAATCTGTAACTCCAATTCCAGGAGAAACTCCAGTTCCAAGGGGGAATCTGAGGCCCTCTTCTGAACTTCCGCGGCATTGCTCGACACGGGTTGCACAGACCTGCATGCCAAACAATTTGCAAAATACATTCATACCAATACTATAAATAATTTAAAAAAAAATTAAAAAAAAGTACATATATATATGTAAATCAAGCACATTCTTAACCAAAATAGGACAATAGTTAATATCTATTATAATCCCCATACGTTTCTCTCTGCAACTGGTCCGTGGGCCTTCAGGCCTGATGATTTATGAACTACTCTTCTATCTTTCCTAGTACCCCATTCTGTGTATTTCCTCACCATTCTAGCATAGACCTCTGCAGGTCTTGGCTCTTTTCCTGGAGGAATGACCCATACTTTCATCCCTGAAGGGTATGGGTCATTTATTGTCCTGTTTGGTTTGTGTTGTTGGAGTTTCCCATTGACCTTAATCATAGGAAATGGTAGCACCAGAAGGCACCCTGGTGCATCTCCTGCCTTCCAGACATAATCTTCCTTGCCCCGTTTGTGGAGAAAAAGTCCAATTCCTCCTGGTAGTCTGGATCAATCACTCTTCCTAATACTGTTATTCCTTTCTTCGTTTGTTGGCTTAAGGGCAGTAGAAACCCAAAGTAGCCAGGGGGAAGTCTTATCTTCCAGTTCAATGGAAAGTTTGCTGTATCTCCTGGCAAAAGGACTCCCCCCTTTGGAGCCAAAAACATCCTAACCAACAGAAAACGCAAGGTTGTGGGTACAGGAAGCAAAAATTTTCCTACTGGGACACTAGGGGTGATAAGTGAGTGGAATCACTCCCACTTCACCCCTTGTTCCTGGACCCATGAATTCTGGCGAATAGGAGAAACAGTACCATATATTGGGTGCTGATTCAAGCATATTTATACTGCCTGCTGGAGAAAACCTTGCCCCATGAAACGTAGTGTGACCTTTCACACTTCAAGTCTCAGCTTTCTCTTTATGCCTCATTTTTTTTTTTCGTCTGAACCACATTTTTTGAGCAATGCTTTCTTCCAGGGCTTCTACTAGAATGGCCTGTTTAGCTCTGCTTATAGTAGTCAAGAGCTTTTCTAGCCCAGTTCCAAGTCCTTCCCATTTCTCCAAAACATCCACATGGTCAGGTCTTCACAGCAACAGCCCACACTCTGGTAACAATTTCTGTTCTAGTTTGCTTTTTGTTCCTGTGATAAACCACCATGAGCAAGGGAACTTTTTTTTTTTTTAAAGGAAGAGTTTTATTTGAGCTTTACGATTGACAGTTCCAGGGAATCAGAAGTCCATTGTGGCAGGAGCATGTGGCCGGGGCTGGAGCAGCAGCAAGGGTCCACAATCTACAATATGAGCAGCAGGAAGCAGCGAAGAGTGACTGAAGACTGCAAGGTTTGTTAAACTCAACTAAGCCTGCCCCCAATGACCACTTCCTCCAGCATGGCTACACCTTCTAAGACCTCAACCAAGAAACAGTGCCACCAACTGGGGACAAAAATTCTGAACACTTAAAGCCTATGGGGGACATTCTCATTCAAACCACCACATGCTCTAATCTCCATTTCCCTTATCTGCAAAATAATGAGGAGAAGCTCTTCCTAACAGAGTGATAGAGAAACATGTGGGGAAGAGTTATAGCCCTTTTATAAGTGCTAGTAACTGTTGTTGCTGTCTTGGGACAGCTTGCCAGTTGTCCTCCATGGAGTAAATACAACTGATACTGACATCATCATTTCCCTCACCACCTCACTGTAATAGAAACACCCCTAGGAAAAAGATGTGCATATTCTGAAATATTTACAGATGAAATAGTATGATACCTAGAAATTGCTTCACGAGTAAAATACAAATTCTAAAACATCATAAGCTATATGCTTCCTTGGAGAGAGAGAGAGAGAGGAGAGAGAGAGAGAGAGGAGAAGAGAGAGAGAGAAGATATAGATTTTACCAGAGCAAGCAACAGAGATGCAGTGCCTTACACAACCAAATGAGTATATCTGGGAATAATAAAAGGAGGGCTTTCTCCCTTCTTTCTGTTATGCCTCTGCTTCCAACTTTTTAAATAACATGTTTATTTCCTCAATTTTCATATGTGGTCCTTGTTTCTGTTTTTATTTTATTTTTAGGGGAAAAGTTTAAGTTGTAATGTTCATGGTAAGAATATAAATTATTAACTCTATATTCTATCTTAAAACTAACAAAGCCTCTCAGCAATGTTCATTTTGCATAAGCTAGAACCTCCCTGATCCACCACAATTTCAAGAGGCTGGTTCTTTTCTATCTGCAGTTGAGTGTCTAATGCTGAGCTCATAAATCTCCCTTTAGCTTACCAAGTGAAGTTCATGGCTTCCCTTCATAATGACTCAGACGATTTTATGAGTACATATTATTTAGTTAGCTTCTTTGATTATTCATTTTCTAATCCAAGAAACTCTGAGTGCCAAGAGACAGAGGCAGTGACTGTTTGGCTTATCACTGTAAACCCAGCACCCACTATGGAGCTGGCATATAAATACATATTGAAAAAATCAATGGTTGACCAGGATCTGTTCAAAAGATAAATGTTAAATGAATAAATGATGAATGATCAGGAATGCCATGCAGGAAAGGCAGATGAATGAATGATGGTTAAATCAGTTCAAAGCAGGAGGCAGGACATTGGAATATAGATCTATTGGGTTCTAAAGCACAGGCCAGGGGCTAAATCGGCAGGCATATAGATAAATATTTGAAGCAGTCATGAATGACTTCTGTTTCAATTAAAAGAACTCCAAACAATGCTCATATGAAAATCCAGTACTTGAAAACAAACCATCCTCTGCAGATGAAGAAACTGCAGCCAGAGAGATCATGGAGCTGGTAGGAGACAGAGCCAGGAACTCAAGTCCCAACTGTCAGGCCAGCATCCCCTCACTTGCACCTGACTGCCCAGGTAACAGCAGTATAACCCAGATACTCTGAGAGTGATGCCCCCAGAGGTTCTTGGCTTTTGCTAGCACTGGAGTCTGAATAGATTGCCTCTTCTGATGGCCTTTCCATAGATTAATTACTAAAATAGACTCAACTTTGTTTGACAACATGACCAACTCCTTGTGTCGCGGAGCAAACTTCTAAAATCTCAACCAATAGGAAACGTCACTTCTTTCCCTCTATAGTTTTTCTAACCACAGACATTGTCTAAGACCCCACAACACCCAGCTGAAAATTAAGCATCACTATAAACTCTTTGGTTCTTTAGAAAAATTAACTTGTGTGTGGGTGTGTGGTGTGTGTGTGTGTTGTGTGTATCAAACCCGTTAACATGCATATGAGTAACTTCCTACCTGCCTAGGAACTCTCGAGACTTTACATGATGTGACCATTCCATGTTTACAGCAACTCTATGACAAAGGTGACATTGTACCCATTTTAGATATGGAAACTGAGACAGAGAGGCTTAAAATAATTTGTTTTATTTAGCAAGAGGTGAGCAGATTGGATCCAGCAGTTCCAGAAATCACCATTCATAACTTCACAAATGGCCTCTGTTGTTGTTTGTTGTTGTTGTTGTTTAAGAAACAGATGTTTAATTTTTGCTTCATGTATAATCACAGAGGGACATGGTTGAGGGCTGCAGGGTTGTTGTCAGGCTACTTCCCAGCCAGTGGGAAGCAAAAAGAGAAGGAGGCAGCAAAGCCATTTCTTCTAGTCAGCACATCTTCAAATCTGTGGAAGAATTGGCAAAACAAATACGGAACCGAGAGCCAAGCCTCTCAGCTAATCTCATCAGCTGTGGTCACGTGGCACACATCATCTTTAATCCTAGCACTTGGAGCACAGGCAAGGCCGATCTTTGGTGAGTTCAAGGCCCAGCCTAGTCTACAGAGGAGTCCAGGACAGCTGGAGCTACAGGGAAGACCCTGTTCTCAAAAAAGCGAAAAAAAAAAAAAAAAAAAAAAAAAAAAAGAGAAAAGAAGAAAGAGAAAGAAGAAAGAGAAAGAAAAAGAAAAGAAAGAAAAGAAAGAAAGAAAAAGAAGAGAGAAGAAGCAGCTGAATGAGATAAACATTGTGTTGGGCTTTTATTTTCTTTATTGTTTTTTTTTTTTTTTTAATAATAATTAATAATAAAGTATTAAAATAAAGAAAATATGTTTTTAAACAGTAAAAATATCTCCAGGCGTGGTGGTGGCACAATTGCCTTTTAATCCTAGCACTCTAGGAGGCAGAGGCAGGCGATCTGTATGAGTTCAAGGCCACCTGGTCTACCAGAGAGAGTTCCAAAGGACAGCTGGGACTANGATAGTCAACTGTCATTCTCCATGATCCATCTGTCTTTTGCACAGGCCAAATTGGAGAGTTAAATGGAGATGTGGTAGGAATCACCACCCCTGCATCTTTCAAATCCTTGATGGTAGCACTAATCTCTGCAATCCCTCCAGGGATAAGATACTGTTTATGGTTCACTATTTTCCCTGGTAGAGGCAACACCAATGGTTTCCATTTGGCCTTTCCAACCATAATAGCCCTCACTCCACAGGTCAGGGAACCAATGTGGGAATTATGCCAATTTCTAATTATATCTATCCAAACTATACATTCTGGGACTGGGGAAATAACCACAAGATGAGTTCTGGGACCCACTGGGCCCACTGTGAGTCAGACTTCAGCCAAAACTCCATTTATCACCTGACCTCCATAGGCCCCTACTTTAACCAGAGGGCCACAATGCTTTTTAGGGTCTCCTGGGATCAGTGTCAACTCAGAACCAGTATCCAGTAGGCCTCAAAAGGTCTGATTATTTCCTTTTTCCCAGTGTACAGTTACCTTAGTAAAAGGCCTCAGGTCCCTCTGGGGAAGGACAGGAGGAAGGCAAACAGCATAACTCTTTGGTGTTGTGACAAGGTCCTTCCTCACTGGAACCCGGCCACCCCTTCATTCAAGGGGTTCTGGGTCTGTGAACTGTCTCAAGTCTGGAAACTGGTTAAATGGACGGGATTCGCTACTGCTGAAATCCAATGTTGACTTCCTGTCATTTGTTCTAGAGCTTTTTTGCTTATACAGATCAAATAAAAACTTAGTAGGCTTCTTATGTATTTGGTTCCTGGGAACAGCATGATTAATTAGCCAGTTCCAAAGATCATTTTGGGTCATGCCATTATAGGCATTGTTTTGCCTTTGCCGCCCATTATGATAACTATGATATCTACGCTCTTCTGGCCTTCTGTGATTCAGTGCTGCCACATGACGCCTACCCTGAGGTCCTGTTAAACCTATTACATGTACATTTAATTTATGCAAGTGAGCAACAACTTCTTTAGCTGTAAGATCTGGCATAAGAAATAGAGCAAAAACAAAGCTCTTCAAATGTTCTGGTGTCTCTCTCAGTACTTTCCATCTTATAAACTCAGTGAAAGGCATGTCCTCTGGGTCCTCATATTGTGGAGAATGTGGTTCTACACTTCGAATCCACTTGAGCATGCCCATCTGCCTGACCCTCACAGTCCCTTCATCAATACTAAGCCAATTAATATCAGGCATCTCTAACTCGCTGTTAGTAGGCCATGTTTTAATAAATACATCAGCCAACCATTCAAATAAACTTTTAACACCTTTTTTTAACTGCTCAAGCTTCCATGTTAAACCTAGAATCTCTATTCAGTGGGCTCATCTGATAAACTCAGTCTGATCCAATTTTATATTCCTTCCACCATTATCCCACACCCTTAAAATCCATTCCCACACATATTCCTTAGGCTTCTGCCAGAATGAATTGGCAAACTCATTAATTTCTTTAGTGGTTTAATGCACCTCCTCATGGACCACACTTTCTATCACACCTTTAGGGGCTTGCTTAGATTTCAATCTGGTTATAGGTCTAGAGGCAACAATTGTTGGGCCTTGAGGGACAATAGCTCCCACTGGGAGGGGGAGATTAGTTTCCTCAGGCAAGGGTGGGGAGGAGGGATCTGCAGGGTGTGGATTCTCTGCTGAGGGTGGGGAGATTAATTCCTCAGATAAAGAAAATCCCTCAGAATCCGAGGGTTCAAAATCCTCGCCGCGTGTGGTGGTACACGCCTTTAATCCCAGCACTCAGGAGGCAGAGATAGGTGGATCTCTGTGGGTTCAAGGCTGGCCTGATCTACAGAGCAACCTCCAGCATACCTGGTACTAAAAGGGAGACCCTGTCTCAAAAATACCAAAAAAAATGTAAAACAAAAAAAAAAAAAAAAGAAAAAAAAACCAAACAAACCAAAATCCTCATCATCGTGGTTCTCCCACACATCTCCATCCCAAGTTTCAGGGTTCCACTCTTTCCCCACCAGTGCTCTCACTTTGACTGCTGACACTCTTCGTGCCTGAGAATTAAATTTGCGTTGTAAATCGGCCAAATGTATTATAAGGGCTCCAGCTTGATTTTCTGCTGTTTTAGCTCTTTGGCTGCTGGAGAGAAGATTCTCTTTCAGAGCACACTTGGAAACCTTTAAACTGTTGTTTCAAATCCAGAGCTTGTAATTTTTATCACTGAGCTCCTTATTTTCCTCTATCACTTTATCCAGAGATGCTAGGAGCAACAAGGCAACATCATTATTTTCCTTATTTTTCTGCACTTTCTCGAATGTTTTATATATAGAGTTGCTAAATTCCTTGCTTCTCACAAGAGGTGAGTTAGATGAGTCAAATGGATCTATCTTCATAATTATATCCAATAGTCTGCACCAAGGATTATCATTCCTCTTCATGCCACCAGGACAGCATTCAGTAACTCTAGGCTTCATTGGGTTGGAGAGCTGGCTCCAGAGGCTACCAAGCCCACTAAAGAAATTCATTCTTTCAATTCCGTTTCTCTAGAACCACTTCTGGTACCAAAATCTGTATTAGTCAGGGTTCTCTAAAGAAACAGAAGCAACAGGACAAATATATAGCTATATACAATTTATTGATTTGCTCACGTGACAGAGTTCGAGGAGCCCAACAGTAGACGCACCACACTGGAAAGGCTGAGAATCCAGGGAACTGCTCAGTCTGCAAGACTGGATGTCTCAGTAGTCCCAATCTGGTACTGAAGGCCCAATGGATTCCAGGAGATCTGCCAGTCTCAGTACATGCTGGGATCCGAAGGGTTGATCACACCAGGAAGACAAACTTATCAGATGAGAGATGCAAGCCGCAGGAAAAAGGGACCAGCTCCCTCTGCCCTAGCCTTTTATACTGCCTGCTAGCAGAAGGTAATGCCCGCATTTGGGGTGGGCCATCTGGGTTGAGGTGGTCCAATCTGAACATCCTTTTTCTCTTATTTGTTCCTTAGTCCAGTCAAGTTGACACCCAGGCTTAACCATCACACCACCCTACTGAGTACCCATTCTGCTGAGTACCCACCCTACTGAGTACTCACCCTGATGAGTACTGACTCTGCTTACTATCCACCCTAATGAGCACTTCCTCTCCTGAATACCCAGTCTAATGAGTATTCAGCTTGCTGGTTGCTCACTTTGAAGCACACCCTCTTTGCCCAGGACTTTACTACCCCTACTTCAGTAGCCCTTTGTTATAATGGCCTCATCCGCATTAATTGTCATAGCTGTGCTTTGGGGTACATAGCATCAGTTCCCTTGTATAGTTGGAGAAAGTTAAGGAACTGAGTAATTAGCAACTTGCCCAAAGTAATACAGCTAATATATATAAACTGAACTATATTTCTAGGATAAAACCACGTTGTTGTTTTTTTTTTTTTAGACAGGGACTCATGTAGTCTAGGTGAGCCTTGAACTCTGGACCCTCCTTCCTCCACTTCCCAAGTGCTTGCGTTAGAGCTATGTGCCAACACACTTTAAGCCCCTGTTCTTAACTACCATACCATGGAAAATAGGGGGTCTGGTAAGACTGCTTTATAATTTGTGCATTTTTCCACTTAATATATACATAAAATTTCCATGTGTTCTACCTCGCAATTTAAAGTTGATTTATGTGTATATTACAGTCAGTTAGGAGTAGCTTCTCTATCAATTCTCACTAATAGGAGCATGTTAAATTTTGCAGAAAATTCTTTGTTTATATCCTTAGGCTAAATTCCCAGAAGTAGAATTTTTTGGCTAAGTGACATGCAGATTAAAAACTATTCTGCTGTGTGCACTATGCTCCCCAGGCCACCAGAGCAATGCACCTTCACACTGTGTGGGTTCAACAATAGAGATTTATCTTCTCGAAACTCTAGAGCCTGGGAAATCCAAGATCAAGCTTCCAGCTCAACTCAGTTCCTGATGAGGCTTCACTTCCGGGCTTGCAGACTGGCTGTGTCCTCACAAGGCCCTGTGTTTTTATGCAAAGAGATCTTCAGCGACCTTTCCTCTTCTTCTAAGGACGTGAGTCTTATCGGATTAGGGCCTCAGCCTTGAAGCCTAAATCTTAATTACCTGCTTAACTACACTGTTTCCAAATACCTTAGAGCCTGGGGCTCCAACATATGAATGTTAAGGAGAAGGGCAGGTGATACTGTGCAGTCTAACCTGTACTTTTGAAAGGCTGAGCTGTTTGTATGCTTACCATTGATGTAGGAAGGGTTTTCCTTCCATTCTCAACAACACTGGGTATTGCAATTTAAAAATATTTATCAATTTTGATTGATAAATTTTATGGGCTAAAATGATGTAGCATGGTTCTAATTGCAAGAGCTATTTATACATCTACATTTTTTGTGGGTGTGTAGTTCCTGCTTCTCCCATCTGTCAACTTGGTCATCATTTAACACGCATTTGAGTCTATGTACTCTGTCATAAATTACAATGTTTTTACCTTTAAGTTTTGTGTCATCTCTTTCATTTTATTGTGGTTTATTTATATGATAATATACTTTAAAATATAGATTTTAATTATTACCATTTATCTCACCTTCTTTATTTCATACAAAAAAATTTGCTACCTAACATTTATAAATCCCAGCCCTCAAGAGTCTGAATCAGGAGGAGTGGTATCTATTCAAAGTCAGCCTGGGCTATGTAGTGGGTTCCAGGATACCCTGGTCTACAGAATGAAGCACCATGTAAAACAACACCATCATCAACAATAACAACAACAACAACAACAACAAACAAAACAGCCAGGCGTGGTGGTGCACACCTTTAATCCTAGCACTTGGGAGGCAGAGGCAAGTGGATCTCTATGAGTTCAAGCCAGCCTGGTCTACATAGAGAGTTCCAGGCCAGAACTACAGGGAGACTCTGTCTCAAAAAGACTGGAAAAAAAAAAAAAAAAAAAGAAAAAGGAAAAAAAACAACC
>VZQC01013236.1:1883178-1939739 GCA_009823505.1 Rhizomys pruinosus | reverse complement strand
CTCCCTTTCATAAGGAGACTAAAGTGATTAAGGAGAGGCCTGGAGATTTACAAGTAAACAAAAGAATCAGTACCTTCAGGGCAAGACCACACCCAGCTAATCCTCCAGCAAGTCCAGGGCAGAGAAAAATTGCAAATGTGGTTAAAGTAGGAGAGATTCCACCCGGAACTTGCAGCCAGATTCAGCAATTTCATTCACGTGGTGTTGGCTTTATAGGCATGAAGTCTGCAAGAGTGAAGGGTTCATCAGTTCTTCCTCCACGGTTTCAGAGAGCTGCCAAGTTCAGGCAGAGTTCTCCAGGGTTCATCCCTGAATAAAGAAGGCCCTAAGAGGCCATTGCATGAAGCTGTGAATGTGAAGTCTGGTTGGCAGCGGAGACCCCAAGAAGACATTTGAGATGCCAGACCTGTGAGATATTTGCCAAGGAGAGCTGGATACAGGGAGTGGTACCAGCCTAAGAAAGAGATGTATGTTGCAAGCAAAGCTGGAAGAGCTGAGCCATCTAAGCCCTTTGGAAGTCAAGTCCCAGAAGTTGCATGTGGAGCTACTGAACTTGGTGTTTGCCCTGCAGGTTTTCAGTCTTGTTTTGGTCTGGTATTTCCTCACTATGACTCTATTTCTCCCTTTTGGAATGGGAATCTGTATTCAGTTCCACTGTACATTGGGAGTATGTAATTTGTCTTTTGATTTTACAGGAGCTTACAGTTAAGAGACTGGCCTGAGTCTCAGAAGAGACTTGGACTGTAGACTTTTGAATGGCATTGAAACTGGTAAAGACTATGGGGACTTTTAAGGTTGGACTAAATGCATTTTGCATTTTATATGGTCAGGAGCCTATGGGGGCCAGGGAGTAGAGTGTGGTGGTTTGAATGAGTGTCCCCCATAGGCTCTAGGTATTCAGACATTTGTCTCCAGTTGGTGGCACTGTTTTTGGAGGTCTTCGGGTGTGTGGCCGTGCTGGAGGAAGTGTGTCACTCGGGGCAGGCTTAGTGAGTTTTAACAAGCCTCGTGGTCTACAGTTGCTCTCTCTGCTTCCTGTGCTCTTGGCGAGATGTGACCCTTGGCTTCCTGCTCCAGACTCCAGCCGCCATGCCTCCTGCCACAATGGACTCTAATTCCCTGCTAAAACTCCTGGTCAAGAGAATAGATCTCTAACTTGGGCGCAGACCCAACATTCCAATCGAATCAGGTCAACCACCTGGCCAAGGGGCCACCCCTACAAAGGTGGCCTCACTTTGAGCCATGCTAAAGATATAGGTGGAATAATTTTTCCTTTAATGCGATACCATACTTTTCCTTTCCAGAATTCCCCCTTTCCCTGGTGTGGTCTCTTCAAGTCACCATGAGGTTCTGCTGGGTTGTTGGCCCTTTGAGGCCTAAGTCAAAAAGGCACAACTTCTCCTTTTTCTTTCTTTCTGTCTCTTTTGTATGTCAGTCATAATCTAATGCTTTGGGACCTTTATCTTTGAAGCTTCTCTCCCAGCCATGTGTCTGCTTGTCCACCATGTGTCTGACCTCTGTCCCTGCTTAAACTTCACAGCTTTATTTTCTTCTGCATTCTCTTTGTCTGGGCATCTGCTAAGATTTACAGCTTGCCTGCCCCAAGGTATTTTTTCTTTAAAGTCTAATAAAATTGTCCTCAAACTTCCATTTGAATCCATTCTTTTTCTTTTTTATAGAATTCTTTTTTTATTATATTTATATTTTTTGTACAAGCTTATGTTACTAATCAAATCTAGACCTGTGTCCCCCACCCTACCCCCCCACCCCACCAGAGCTCATGCATTCTGCCAAACATGCTTTTCATCTCTTTCTCAGTCTTTCTCAACATTCTCCATGTGAAAGTTGACTGTTTTGAGCAGAAGTTCACTGTTTCGGTCAGTTCTTTGATGCAGTCCTTTTTTCTGTTGTTGTTGTTGTTGTTGTTTCCAATATGCATCACTCCCAACTACTTGGACAAAAGCTCAAGGGGCCATGCACAAGAAATACTTACAACTAGGTAATTGGCACTAGCATCCACAGATGAGGGATACCATTCGTCGTTTGTTTTCTGGAGCTGTGTTACTTCACTCAGCATGATGTCCTCTAGCTCCAGCCATTTGCCTGCAAAGCTCATGATGTGGTCTTTCTTTACTGCTGCATAGAACTCCCTTGTGTTGATGTCCACATTTTCTCTATCCACTCATCAGTTGAGGGGCACCTGGATTGGTTCCAGCTCCTTGCTATTGTGAAGAGAGCTGAAATAAACAAGGCTGTGCATGTATCTCTGCGGTGGGGTGAGTCTTGTGGGTACATGCCCAGGAGTGGTATGGCTGGGTCAGGTGGAAAGTTTATTACAAGTCTTCCAAGGGTTCTCCACACTGCTTTCCATAGTGGCTGTATGAGTTTACATTCCCAGCAGCAGTGGATGAGTGTTCCCCTTTCCCCACAACCTCTCTAGCACTTGGTATCATTTATTTTCTTGATTCTAGCCAGTCTTATTGGAGTAAGATGATATCTTAAAGTGGTTTTGATTTGCATTTCCTTAATGATTAATGATGTTGAACACTTCTTAAGATGTTTCTCAGCCATCTCTCATTCCTGACTTGTGAAGTCTCTGTTCAGCTCTTTGTTCCTTGAATCCATTCTTAAATTCTTTTATTAATGAGACTAAGAACCCTAAGAGGGAACCCTGATATCCCCTGTATCATCTCTAACTATAAAGGGATCCCCAAGATTCTGGTCACATGATGGTTTTCCATTTTATTACTGAATAATTTGACATGATTCTGATGGTTGTTTCTTTCTAAGAGGTCACTGATGAAGTCCAGTGGGAAAGAGGTGAGCAGGGGAATGTCCACAAGAAATGTATTTATTATGCATTGTATGATAAACTATGCCATTCTCAGCTGAGTGTGCTTTTGCCCTTCAGGGTTAGGGAATATTGGATAATGATTAGAGACATTTGGATGAACACAATTGGGGTGTGTGTGTGCGTGTGTGTGTGTTATTTCCAACTGTAACTGAAAATATCGTACCTTCATTTTTCCTCTTTTTTTTTTTTTTTTAGCTTTTTGAGACAGGGTCTCCCAGTAGCCCCAGCTGTCCTGGAACTAGCTCTGTAGACCAGGCTGGCCTTGAATTCACAGAGATCCACCTGCCTCTGGCTCCTGAGTGCTAGGATTAAAGGCATGCGCCACCACCCTGCCCAGTTCATTTTTCCTCTTCTAAACAAACACATTCATGGATTACATCCTGGCCTCCTTTCACCATGTGGTCCTACTGTAATCCAGTGATAGAGATAGGCCTGTTGCTAAAGTTTGACCATGTGCAAGAGAAGACCCACGGCACAGAGTAACCCAGCCCCAGAAGTAAGTGGTGCCAGAGTTAAAGAACCCTGCCCTAAGCACTGGGCTTTTAGTTTGGAATGTGTCACTGCCCCCTTGCTCCAAGTGTGCACTGTGGGAGCACACAGAGAAATGTGATGAAATTTCTGTGGAGGTTGGGGAGGGTTAGACATGGTCTTTTCTGTGTAAAAAGCTGGTCTTAATTATTTTGCTGTATCTATGGCTTGGGTTATTGGAAGAGTTGACTCTGTTCAATAGAAATTAGATCACCTGGAAGAAAATGGAGACCTTTATGATATTGAGTCTTCATATCTATGAACTTGTATTTCTATTTCATTTTGGGACTCCTTAATGGCTGTTGAAATAAAATTTTATGATTTTTTTCATTAATGTTGGTGCCTACCTTTATTAGATTTTTTTTCTTAGTTATTTTTTGCAGGTACTGTAAATATTATCTTTCTGTTTTCCTCAATTACTCTCCATTTTTTCAAGACAGGGATGGACCCTTGTTGAACCTGGAGCTTGCCGATTAGGCTAGCAAGCCTGGAGATTCTCTTGTCTCTCACTCTCCGGCATTAGGGGTGTACACCACCATGCATGGCTTTAATGTGGGTGCCTGGGATCTGAACTCAGGTCCTTAGCTTGTGCAGCAAGCACTTTACTGTCCAAACCAGCTCCCTACCCTCTAGATTTTATTTTTTAAAAGCAGATTAAAAAGTACATGGAGTTCCCACAAACTCATATCCACTCCACCATCAACATCCCAGAACAACAAGTGAGGTACATTTGCTACAGGCAATAAACCAATATTGATATATTATTATCAACCCTAATCCATAGTTTATGATGTATATTCTGTGGATTTTGACAAATGCATAAATGACACAAATCTACCATTCTAGAATGATGTGAAATGAGCTCACTGCTACTCTGACCTTTTAAAGCCCCAGGCTCTATATAGTTTGTCTCTTAAATTGTCATGGGCTTGCTGATATCTCTAGGACTAAACAAGCCACTAGACTGGGGTAAGTGTACCAGAGTCCTCTCTTCCCCAGTAAAACGGATTTCTGTATTTAGAAATACTGAAGGTCACGAACACTGGCTAATGGACGAGTGGTGGCAGGCCCTCTGACTGCTCTTGGCGCTGGGGCAGCTTGGCTTGGTTGAAGGTTGTGTAGAGGTGGGTGACATTTTTCTGTGCTAAATTTCCTTGGCTCCTATAGAACATTCTGGAGTACATAAACAGTAGTGTTCACTTCTCTGCTGTGCAAGGTGCTCCTAGAGTTCTGGGTGCCAGAGGGGAGGCTGTTTTCCCACTGACTGAGAAGTGTCAGAGGCTGGGAGACAGTGGAGAGAGCAGCCTTTTCAAGTACCTCACAGTCAGGAAAGTGTTAGACCATGTGGCTGCCAGTGTCAGGCAGAGAGACAGCAGTAACTGGACTGCAGGGTCATAGGACTGGCACTGTTGTAACTGAAAGTTGCCTGTCTACCTTGTGCCTGGTCTGAAGACATACCAGAAATGCTGAGCTCTTGGCACTAGTCAAGGACAGGGTATTGGATACTGTTCCTCCTCAGGAAGTATTGACACCACTAGCTGATGTCTATAGAGTGGTGGTGGGTCCAAATTTGGGGCGATGGCGATGGCATTCCCTGGAGAACTGGCACAGGATCATGAGTGTGAGTGGTCAGAAGTCAAAGACATCAGTGGACTGTGGTGTGGCCAAGATCCAAGCAGTTCCTTAAGAGGCTTCGAAGTCTCTGGACAGCTACCGACTGTATGCTGGAAGCCAAGACAATGGCAGTACCATCTCATTAGAGCTCATGGAAGACACAGATGCCTCAGTGATGCTCAATGAGGTACAAGGAAGAGGAGCTGGTGTCTGGAAACTGATGTAGGAAAGGATCTAGGACACTGAGTTTCTAGAAAGAGTGAACTTTCTAGAAAAAGGAGCCTACAGTCTCAGGTATGTTGCATGCCTCTGGCCACCACACCCTGCCCGTCACCAGCATTACTGGCCCATTGAGTGGTGGAGCACTTGCTACGTTTGGTTCCGGAAGCTGAGAGTGTTCTCAGGGAACACTGTGCTGGCCCAGGAGGACCGCTGTGAGGTCCCTTTGCAATAGGCTCCACTGAGAAAATCAAAGGGTAAGGCATTAAAGAAAAGATGGCCGATGGAGAGCCTGCATGGCCTTGACCTGGACCTCATGCATGCGATGCAGGCTAATGGTCTGTCCATTGGCACGGAAGAGTGTCTGAGGCCCTTCATGTGCAGGGGCTTGGAGAGCTGCAGGACTTCATAGGTGAGAGACACGAAGACCTATAAGGGAGAGGGGGGGAAAGTCTCAGCCTATGTGTTTCAGTTGGAAACTCTGCTCTGGAGTTCAAATGCACCAAAGCATCACAAGTGAGCACCATTGAAATACATGCTAGATAAAAAACTTTGTTTGGTTTCTCTACATATAAGTTTCCTTACCTGAAAATGTTGCCATTAGAACCAGTGATATATGCATTTTAAGCCCTTTATGTTTTAGGCTTAGAAAACCCTCTGTAGGCTGGAGCTCTTGGGATTTTTGTGATGCCTGTCGTCAGTGTGCTCTCTTCGTCAGTCTTTCAGCTATGCAGGAACAAGACATAAACTTCCAGTCCATTTGTGACTCATTAGCATTAAGAACCTTTCAGCTCTGACTGAAAATAGCGAGGACTTATTGTCTTTTACATTTGTAGTAAATATTCCAGCAGTTGTTGAAGATTGTTAATGACTTGAGATTGAATCAATAATTCACTCTTCCTGATTTTGGTTTAGTTTAATTGAAAAATATCCTGAGATTGTAAGAAAAGGAGTTTTGTTGGCTTGTTTGTTCATTTTTTTTTTCATTTTTTTAAAAATAAAAGCTATTGTTTGTAATCATTTATGTTTCTAAAGTATTTTTCTCAAAACTGCCCAGCCATAGTGATGTGATTGTTGTGCCTCCTACCCTGATTTCATGTGGTTTTGTATTCATGAAAATGTTCTTTTTTTTATTATTAATTTTATTTATTTCTGTATGTGTATGAATGTACTGTCTGCATGCAAGTCTGTGCACCCATGTCGTGCAATGCCGCAGAGGTCAGAAGACGGTCTCAGATTCCCCTGGAACTGGAGTTCTCCTGGAATTGGAGTTTCAGACGGCTCTCGGCCGCCATGTGGGTGCTGGGGATCGAACCCGGGTCCTCTGCAAGAGCGTCGGTGCTCTTAACCGCTAGGCCATCTCTCCAGCCTGAAAATGTTCTTATTGTTATTGTTCATTGACAGTATACAAAGTAAAATGCTACCAGTATGAAGTTATAAAATATATCTATGCTAATGAAAAAAAATGCTTGAAGCAAATTGTGTGCTTAGCCATAAATCAAAGGCTGACAGCTGCAGGTGCTGGGCTCATGGAGGAAACGTTTCTTTATATGAAAAGGGCTTTTGGAATATATTACTTACTCTTTTGATTGCTGTCAAAAAATACTTGCAAGAACAAACTTAAAGAGGGAGAGGTTTGCTTTGGTCCACAGTTCCAGAGGGCTCAGTCCATCATGGTGAAGACATGCAGCCATATAACTCGCTCTGAGCGTGTGGTCGTTAGTGTTCCTCACTTGGTGACTGGGCCAGTGAGTCAGAGAGTGTAGACTGGAACTGGAGGGAGGGATATCCTTCAACCTCCTTCCCCCTAGTAGAAGTCTCACATCCCAAAGATCTCACAGCCTTCCAAAATCACACCCCTAACTGGGGACCAGTGGTTCAAACACATAAGCCTGTGGGGAGATTTCAGACTCTAATCCTAACAAGGTGTCTTAGGATGAAGCTGGCCCTTACAGATAAGAAAGCTGAGCATAGGCAGGTTAACAAGTCTGAATGACCACAGCCAGGATGACTGGTGATGGCCTTGGATGTCTAAGTTCGTCATTCCTGATCAGCACATTCTTCTCTGTATTCAAAATTCTTGTGAAAGGCTTATTCAGAAACATAGGAGGAAAGGAACGTATGGGAGAAAGATTCTAGACATCTGACATGGAAAGGATAATGAAATGATTAAAACTGACTGAGGGGCACGTGGCAGAAGTGAGTTCTTGAAGCCTACTGATAATAAATGTAAATACAGCAGTCACTCCCCCTTCCTCAGCTGCAGTTTTCCAGGAACTCCAATGGAAGCCTTAAACCACAGACAATACCAAATCTTACTTATACTATGCTATTTTTGTTCATGCCTGTAATAAACTTTAATTTATAAATCAGACACAGTAAGAGGTTGACACCAACTAATAAACAGAATGATTATAACAATATACTGTAATCAAAAGCTATGTGAATGTGATCTGTCTCAAAAATATCCTATTGTACTATAGTCACCCATATTTTTAGGGAACACTTTGCAGCTTCTCTTTAGCATATCTGAATTGCCTGCATCACAGCTCTTGTGCTTGGGGAGCCAACATTAAATAAAACCAGGACTACCTGAAACACACTGTGCAGAGGACAGTTGAAGCGAGACTGAGATGGCTTCCAAGTGACTGACAGGTGCATGCATGGTATGGATAGGGTGAAGAAAGGGGTGGTTCCCTTCCAGGTGGGATAGGATAGATGGCGTGGGAATTCATCAATCTGCTCAGAGCACCACATAACTTAAGAGTCATGGATTATTTATTCCTGGAACTTTCAATTTAATGTTAATAAATGCAAGCCTCAATATAATACTCTGAGAAAACGGAAGCCCTTGCTTCCTCGAGAGGCAGAGGGAGGAACACTTCTCAGACTTTCCTTTTATGGGTGTTGCTGAGAAAAGACAGTGGCTGCTGGCCATTTCTCAGTCACATTATTCTGCTGCACAAGCAATTACACAAACGAAGATTTTTTTTTCTTTCAATTTCAATTTCTCTAAATTGTCCACTTGAGTTGAGTTAGCTATTTTTTTTAAGGTCTTGTGAAATCTGTATGCAAGTGAGTACTTTTCCTGGAAAAAAATTATGGAAATGGTAAATTAAGCCCTAGACATGAGAATTTTATTTGGGCGCATTCACCCTGAAGGATCCAGGGTCAGCATATTTCAAAGAAATCACCAATGTCCTTGGGATAGAAATGACGGTTCCTTGCAGAACCGCACAGAAAGCTGCATCTTACACACATTTGTATTGTTCTCTAAGCAATTGGTCTACTTTGGTCCTGGTGGGGTATTTTGCTTTCTGAAGCTGTGCTCATCTACACATGTGTATCACAAAGCATAATAAAAATCCTGTTCAATGAGAGAAAGCATGTTCTTTTGGGCTTTGTGCTCACAAGGTATCTTTAGTACATACAGACACCTTTTTCCATTTAGCCCAGGAACAAAAGAGATGAGTGTTCTGATGAAAATAAAAAATCCTTTCTCTGCTTACAGCATGTGCATTTTCCCCGTGGATGTTCACTGCATTGGCACAATGAAAACATTAAGTCAGGAGGAACATCAATTTGTGCTTCTAGTTTGTTTCCTACAAAATGGCGACTGGTGTGCATACAGTACTCCTACAGCAAATTGAACCCAATGCATCCTGAATGAGACTGAGCTTTTCTATTAGTAAGAAAACCATTATTCTATACTGTTGGACTCGCAACATTTACATATCTCATTATGAATTGGAGGCTCAAGATGCTACGGGGGATTTCATTTCACCCCTTTTGTGTGATACTTGGCTTGCAAGAAATATTAATGAGGCAATCTCATAAATCTTTATTTACCGAGTCTAGAGACTCCTCTAAATTTGCATTTGCAAACTATGATTACATTATTTCCTGGCACACTAAGATATGAATTTACTATTGCCTGAGCAGGCAGTTTCATTAGAGCTTTTTTCTTTTTTTTCTGTTAAGGAATGTTGGAGGAGGAATGGCCACTGAAAAAGACATGTTGGAAGTTCATCTGAACACATTCTTTGCAATAACATAGGACTTAAATCTACACAAAAAGATTACATCGCACATTTCATTTCCACGTTAAAGACATTTCCTTTAACTGTCTTTGGAATATCATGCACATTTTGTTAATTCTGTAGCTCTACCTGAAGACTGAGCTTTGAAAGAAAAGAAAGAGAAAAGCTCTAATCTTCATTCTGATACTGAGGTGGGAATTGCATTAATCTTTCATTTGCAGCACTTTGCATTTTACAGTGGCAGTCGTGTCTGCGTTCTCGGAGATCAAATTGCTCCCAACTCTCAACCTCTGATGAGCTGTGCCCTCTTGAGAAGGCAGATGAGAGGTTAGTTTTGACTTTAGAAAATAGATGTTTTTTATTTTTTTCTTTGCAGACTTTCTCGGTGTTGGAAATAATGCTCCTTATAAGGATTTCCAAGGGAGGGAAGTCACCTCCACCTTCCAGATGCACCAAGGGTGGTGCTGTCATCGTTGGTGGGTCTGCAAAGGCTTCAGCAGTACACAGGCATTTAAAAAATGCTACTTGTGGGGCTGGAGAGATAACCTAGCGGTTGGAAGCACTGCCTGCTCTTGCAGAGGACCCGGGTTCGATCCCCAGCACCCACATGGCAGCTAAGAATTGTCTGTAACTCCAATTCCAGGAGAACTCCAGTTCCAGGGGAATCTGAGACTTCCGCGGCATTGCACGACACGGGTGCACAAACCTATATGCAGACAGTACATTCACACACATACAAAAAAAAAAAAAAAAGCTACTTGTTGGGCGTGGTGCTGCACGCCTTTAATCCTAGCACTCAGGAGGCAGAGGCAGGCAGATCTTCCAGAACAGCTGGGGCTACAGGGAGACCCTGTCTCGAAAAGATAAAAATAAAATAAAATAAATGCAAAATGCTATTCATAGCTGGGTGAGGTGGTGCACACCTTTAATCTCAGTATTCATGAGGTGGGGGCAGTTGGATCTCTGTGAGTTCAAGGCCAGCCTGGTCTACTTAGTGAGCCCCAGGACAGCTGGGGCTATAAGGAGACCCTGTCTTAGAAAAAAAAAAAAAAAAAAGACCAAAAGACCAAAAAATATTTGCTAGTCATTACAAAGTTTTTGAGTAATTGAAAAGAAAAATCTTTCCATACTGGGTACTATTTCTCAGGACAAGGCTGAAGGAGGTGGGCATGTTTTAGGTAAAGACAAATATCTATGGCAAGTTTTCTCCACCTTATAACCAAAGTGCTTCAAAAGTCCTCCAGTCTGTTCATCACCAGACTTTCTCCTGCCATTTCATTCCTACTAGAACCCTAGTCAACTGTTCTCTGCTTTCTGCACCACCACTCCCCACTTCTCAGTCTTCCGTGGGACCTTGGTCCTGAGAGACCCATTCTAAGGGTTAGAGTTAAAAGCAACTCAGGTGGGCTGGGATTATATCTCATTATTAAGTTGCCTAACATTCATGAAGCCCTGATTTCAATTTGTAGAACTGAAAAAAAAAAGTGGCTCAGTCCTTGGGCAATCTTCCTTCAGTATATCAGGGCCTAAAGCAGGTCAGAATTACCTGGGCTGCTATTTGAAAATGTACCTAACTTTCTGGAATGAGAAAGACAGGTTTTTTTTTTTTTGTACTACTGGGAATTAAGCCTAGGACCTCATGGATGCTAGGCAAGCACTCTACCACTGAGCTACAGTCCCAGCCCTGAGACAGATTTGCATGTGTTTGTGTGCATGTATATGCATATACATGTCTGTATACCTGCTTGTGGAGGCCAGAGGTCAATGTTAGGATGCTCAGTTGCTCTTGAAACATCAGAATGTGCATATTTATGGCAACAATGTCTATAATGGCCCCAAATGGAAACAATTCAAATGCCCATCAACTGATAATAAGTAAAATGTGGCACATCCATATTCATCAGCAAAAAGGCATGAAGTATTAATAAATGCAGTATACAAAGTGGAAGAAACCAGTCACAAATGTCACATGTATGATTCCATTCATGCAAGCTGCCCAGTATCTGCAAAAATCTAGACATAGTAAGTCGATTAGTGATTGCGTAGGGTTGGGATGTGAGGTGGGAGATTAGAGGAGAATGGAGAGTGATTATGCTTTTTTGGGGTAGGATGGGGTATTGAAAATGTTCTAAAATTGTGATGATAGTTACACAGCTCTTTGAATATACTAAAAACAATTGAATTATACTTTGGAAATGGGTGAGTTATAGGTGATTTATATTTCAATAAATTTATTTCAAAAATGACAGGGTCAGAAGGGAGTCCCTTAGGGAGGAAGAATAAGGATATGATAGCAAGTTCTCAGAAAGATGAGTGGGATACATTTACATGTTAATATAGTGAAGCAGGGCTTCTGCATTCTCAGAAAACTGAGGGGGACCTGTGACACAGAAGATTCCTTCAGAAATGTTCACCTACATGTGTGATGTGATGTCAGTAGTCATGAAGATGTATGTGCATGAAGGTTGGGGCAGAGAAAGTTTTAGGGACTATGTGCTTTTTAAAATTAATTTAAATTAATTTATTATTATTATTTTTAGGTTACAAAAAGGCCGTGTAGCCCCAGCCCCCAGCCTCCAGATAAAAAGGCACATGAGGCTTAAGTCACGCCAGGAACAAGATTTACTTCCATGTGGAATTACCAGCAAGGGCTGCCTACCCGGGCAGCCTACAGACACATGGCGGAAAAGGGCAGCATGGCAGGCAGTGAGAGAGAAAGATGGCACCTGGGGCCCAGCCACTTATAACCAGGCGGCGGGGCCTCAGGTACAGAGGAAGTGGTCAGAAGATTGACAGCCTCTGGAGGAATTGGGCGTCTGTGTCCCTTGGTATTCTGGGAAGCCCAGACCTAACAATTTATTATTATTATTATTTGAGACAGGGTCTCCCTGTCTGAGTTCCAGGACAGCTGTAGCCCCAGCTGTCCTGGAACTCACTCTGTAGACCAGGCTGGCCTTGAACTCACAAAGATCCGCCTGCCTCTGGCTTCTGGGTGCTAGGATTAATGCCTGGCATATTTTTTTTTGTATTTATTATTTTTTATGTGTATGAGTGTATGCATGTAGGTTGGTGCACCTGTGTCCTGCAATGCCGCGGAGGTCAGAGAGGGTGTCAGATTCCCCTGGAACTGGAGTTAAAGATGGTTCTTAGCTGTCAATGAGGGTGCTGGGAATTGAACCCAGGTCCTCTGCAAGAGCAGTCGGTGCTCTTAACCGCTGAGCCATCTCTCTAGCTGCAGGGACTGTGTGTTTTAATGGGAATCAAAGTGTTGCTAAAATTCCTTCTGGGGGCCAGGATGTAGACTGTGCCCACCCACTCCTCCCTTGCTTGAAACGTCAAACTCAGGTACAATTCCTCTAAAATACACTCTGGGAAACCGATGAGATTATGGGGCTTACATACAGAGCAATGAGTGAAGATTTATTTACAGGAGTGTGGGTGTGCGCCCTTCCCCCACCCCACAACCAAGGTGCACTGGAAAGTCTTCACTCAAGCATGGATGATGGCTTCTCCATACATAACCACAGAAAATGGGGAGAGACTCTCCCATAGTCTTTCCAGCCCATTCTTCTAGCCCTTCCACCAGGCCACTTGCATTTAGGGTGGAATTGGCAGGTGTGGCTGGATATTCGTGAGAGGGTCCCATGATTCTCCTTGCCCCTCCTATGTGGGGACATGAACAATCAACAAGCCTAGCTATGGTGATCTTCGGCAAGTGGACACAGTTGAGCTCATAAAGATGCCATTGGTTTCCTGTACGCTCTTCCCCTTCCTCTGGTTCCTACATTCTTTCAGCCATCCTCTTCTGTAAGAGTACCATACATGTCTGTTCTCCACCTCCAGTGAGGTACTGTATCCTAGGACTCTTTTGTTCCTCCCTCCATCTCCACAATGTGGCTACCGGTGAGTCTACTACAAAACACAAATGAAAAGGAAGAAAACAGGAAACAAAAAAATATCTGGACACTGATTACAGTAATAACCTATGAGTGTAAACACAAATGTTGAGAAGCACCTTAGCCAGTACATCGTTTATCAAAGCACTATCAATTGGTTCCCCACTGCAGCCTTTGTCTTTCCTGGTTATAGGGTTTTATCTAAGTTTCCAGTACCACATGTGAGTTTCCCCCTGTGGAGCAGGCCTTAAGTCCAATAAGAATGTTGGTGTTGGTTTTATTACTGCTTGTGCCACTATTGCACGAGCTGGCACATCTCACCTGGTACCTCCACTCTGAAGCATTCAGGATTCACAGCTGAGTAGGACTTTTGGGTTTAATTCTCCCCAGCAACTTTAGCACCTTCTGGCACTACAAGAGCTAGTCCACAGAGAGGGGAGATTTCTGGTTCAGTTCTAACTTTATTTCTCCAAGTTTTGCAACCAAAAAATGTGATGTCTTTAGCAATACAACCTTCTCGTCTAGGTCTGGCCTGCAACCAACAGCAGCGGCACAAACCTTTATCCTGGTGGGCCTTCCTCCATCCACATAAGCAGGGTTCCTTATGTGGATAAAGCTTTCAATACTTGCTTCAGTAATCCATTCTTTCTCTCAACCTTGCCTACTTAGGGTTATAGGAAAGATGGAAGTACCATTGTACCTGGTTATCCTCAGCACAGGTTTTCTCATAAATGCTTGTGAAATGAGTGCTTCTGTCACTATCAATTCTCCATGAGCACCCCTGACATGACACTGAGTTGAGAGAAGCCCTTGATGGTCACTTTACCTGTTGCTCCTCTGCAGACTTGTGACTATGTCTACATAAGTGAGAGTTCACTGGCTGGCAGGGGCCCTATATAAATTTGCCAGTCCTTTACAGGGCAAATTGATTTATGTATGTGTCCTATACAAGATGGGATATACTGTTTTCATAGTAACTGAGGTGAGGCCCATAATTTTTTTTTTTTTTTGGTCTTTTTGAGACAGGGTCTCCCTTTAGTCCCAGCTGGCCTGGAACTCGCTATGTAGACCAGGCTCCCTGGCCGCACCCGTTGGTGCTCTGGGCCCAACAGACCCTGGGTCATCCCCATGGCTGTAGCCATAGCTGCTGCCTCTCCATTGACCATATCTTGCTGCTGGTGGAGGCTCTGGCTTGGCGAAGTGTCTCCACTCCTAGCATAACCTTTCACGGGAGGGAAATGGACTCTGCTTCGTCTGGGGGACGATTATTACTCACTCCTGGGACAGGTTTGATTTTTGCACCTGTATTGTTTTATCATGGATGCCTTCTGTGGACTGCTCACCAGGCTTTAAAGCCTTCCAGAACAAGCTCCTTAGCACAGAGCTTGGCTTGGCTTTCTGTCAACTTTTTCCTTAAGAACTCAGGCTTGACACAAATGTTGCCACATTTACCTTTGAGTAACCCAAATAGACCTCTCCCTCTGCTTTGCTCTTTCCTATCTCCTCTAGATTGCTCTACCATTGATGGACACACTTTACATGCTGGTCTAAGTCACTTAGATCTGCCAAATCCTTTCCAGTCTCATAAAGACCCTGCTCCACTAAACACTAGTGCCTGTCACTTCTCTGTTGTCTTCCAGCCCCTGATATCCATGGAGAGAGACCTCCACTGGTGATGACCAAGCATCTCTAATGGCGTGTACAAGCCAATGCATCCGGGACTGATTCCATTTGTACTGTCTCAGGTTGTGCAGCTTGTGTCTCGAGGAGGGATGGTTAGCTATACTATTCATTTTCTCTAACTCTCCAACACCCAAATTAATCCTATTGGCTAGCCAGGTTGTGATGTTTAAAGTTTTTCCTTAATTACAGAAATTCCAGTGCTGAATATCCTCTGATATCCGTGGCCGCTTGCGTGGGACCATTGTTAACATCCCTTTGTACATGCTGGATCATAAATTTTCCCTTTCTCTGTACCAAAGGCTAGACCAAGGGTTGTCTCCTGTCACCTTTATTCTGCTCTCATTCTCTTTGCTACCTCATGGACTCCAGGCTTGGGGGTCCCAGGATGGGCCTTGTATTACCAATCTAACCTGGGTTCTCTTCTCCTTTTTGTCCACTAGCTGTAAAAATGCCAGCCACCATGTCCATCTCTAGTTCTCTCTTAGTTGATTTATCTGCTAGGTTGGAGGTCAATTCAGAGGATTTCGGCCTCCTGTCTCTTTTTCACCACAATTCTTCCCTTTCGCCTTCCAGCTCCCTCCAGGCTGACATCTTGGCCTGCAGCAGATCTCTTATTAAACACAGCAGTGGCCAGGCTGCTTCGGCAACTGCTGCTGCTACCTCACCCCTAATGTGCTCCTCTCAGGGTGTAATGTCTGCTGTGGACCTTGGGCCATTCTCAAAGCATCTCCACCCTCTGGGCAGATCCTGGCAGTCAGCAGGCATGCCACTCCATACCATACCACTTAGGAGGACACTGCACTCTGGGATTTCCTCCACTGGTATCATCTCCTGGGTGGTCTCATCTTACACATCTTACTCCCCACTGGACTGCCCATGACACTGCTGCTACCCCCACCAACCCTATGTTTATAGCCCACCATGTCAAGATTTCCTCTGCCAATACTCTCTCCCCACACAGCGTTGCTTCAGTGGTTCCTCTCATTCCCCATAAAAGGGACAGCACTGTCGCTTTTCCCAGGCTCATCCTCAGTTTTTGTTGTATCATGTTGACTGTGCCAAGTGTTGGTAAAATTCCTTCTGGGGAGGGGATATAAACAAGATCTACCTCCTCCTCCCTTGATCTGAATGATAAACCAAGGTACAATTCCACCAATACGCACTATGGGAAACCAATGAGCTTACTGGACTTACAGAGCACAGGAGAGGGTTTGTTTACAGGGATGTGAGTGGTGCCCTTCCCCCACCAGCTGCACTGGAAAGTCTTCAACCAAGCATGGATGATGGCTTCCCCAAACGTAGCCACAGAAAATGTCAGGAGAGTCTCTCTTAGTCTTCCTTAGTGTGTATGCTCTAGCCCTTCTCCAGGCAATTAGGGCAGAATCCTCCTGGGTTGGCTGGATAGTCAGGAGAGGTCCATGACCCTCCCCACCCCTTCCTTCTATGGCATGAACAGTCAAGAAGCCCAGATGTGAGAATCTTTGGCAAGTAGGCACAGCCGAGCTCAGCAAGGTAGCATCTATCTGACTTGGAGCTGGGCTCCTCTACGAGAGAGAGAGAGAGAGAGAGAGAGAGAGAGAGAGAGAGAGAGAGAATAATGAGGTAATTGGATCACACCATCATGTAGATGGGAAATGGGAAAATAATTCTGATAAAACCAGACTTCCGTCTCTTCCTCCCTTGGGCTCTCCATCTTTCTGGTATCTGATATATCTTTTGTTGTATAGCGCTGTCCTCTGATGGACAGATGCCATCTTCCTGAGCCTAGGATCATCCCAGCTAAAAGCTTATTGACCGTCATGCTCTGCAGGGAGATTCAGACACGTCTCCGACCCAATCAGTCAGCCTTAGATGCAAATGGTCTGGGGAGAGGAGCTAAGGAAATGTGGCCTGGGAAAGCCTGGGGAGGCTCTGCCATTCTATGTGGCTGTGGGGAAGCCACCATCCAGGCTTGGATGAAGACTCCCTAGTGTGTCCTTCAGGGAAGAGCACCCACACTCCTGCAAGTAATCCTCACCATTGTTCTGTAAGTAAACTCATTAAACTCGCTGGTTTCCCAGACTCTTCCTGGGAAGTCTTACCTTGGTTTGTCATTGGTACCAAGGGAGAAGGGGTAGATTTTTACTCCCCCCGAAGGAATTTTAGCTACATTTTCTAAGAACACTGAGGGCCAATGGTATACATATTCTTTACTCCCAGTTTAAGTTTCTGTTCTTCTATTCAACTGGATGGGTAGAACTGGTGTAAGCATTATTGTCCTTCAACCTCAGGGCAGATACCTTTCTAGGTTTTTGTCTCTGTGAGGACCTCCAGGTATACCAGAGGACCACTGCCAGGTCTTTATCCCAAAGGCTTGAAGAAATTAGGAAGAGGGACTTAATTTGGGGGCCTTTTCTCCAGCCTCTTCATGTGCGTTCAATGTCCTTGATGTGTAAGGTTAAAGGATTCTGGAAATGAGGAAGAAGCAAAGGACTATGAACCCTTGGTTCTTGTATCAGAACAATCCTAACCTCATCTGTTTCTATGCTTTTCTCGTGCCTGGTCACCAGGTAGCAGGATTATTGTTCAGACTGGAAAAATTTAGTCAAATTGATTTTATCATGCATTCTGATTACCAAACTCTCTCTTGAATGCTCTCTTTTCAGAGCTTATTATTTGTGGAATGGTCATTACTTCCCATAGTTGAAAACAAAATTAAAGGGAACGATTATGTGAAATGTTTTTGTGTAAACCTTGTAATTACTTTTTTGTCATTGTTGAGCAGTATTTTAGGACAAAGTCTAAATATGGTCAAACTTATATAATCAGAGCTAATTTTTAACCTACTTCAGAGCTGGAATCAGGAATGAATTCCAGCTTATAAATTTCTGTGGTGGTTATAATTTGAGCCATATGATGGAACAAGGATGTGTTATTTAGTCAATGCTGTCCTGGGGAGAGAAGATTTAAAGAAGACATATTCCCAGGGGCATATAGGCTATTACTTCCCACCCTGCACTGTAACTGTTCTTCAACCTACCCTGGATGCAATGGTTTTCTAACATTTTGTGTTGTATCTTAAAATTTCTTGGTTTGTTTATTTTTATTTGTATGAATGTTTTGCTTGCAGATACACAGTGCAATGGTCAGAAGAGGTCAGAAGAAAGTGTTGGACTTTCTGGAACTGGAGTTATTGATGGTTGTTAGCTGCCATGTGGGTGCTGGGAACCGAACCCCCATCCTCTGCAAGAGCAGCTGGTGCTCTTAAACACTGAGCCATCTCTCTAGACCCTAGGCCTTTTTTTCTTTTTACCCTAGGCCTTTTTTAACAGTAAAAAAAAAAAAAATCTGACTTTCCTTGCTGATCTGTACTTGACTTCCTGACCATTTTCATGAAGGATCCCTAAGCCACCTTATCTTCCTTATTTTTGTTTAGTGGGATTTTCCCTTATTTTCAACAGACTGAGGATGGCTATTATACACCTTTTTTTTTTTTTTTTTTTTTAAGTCAGGATTCACTAAAAAATCAAGCACAGGAAAGGATATCATGGTAAGAGATCTCAGCTGAGTTAATAAGATGAATAGGTCCCTAGAGAAAAATGAACTTATGCAAGCTGCAGCCACTAGATCAGTGGCAGAAGCTGGGAAGGTCCTGAAATGTGACTTTCCATACAGGATGACGAGTTAGCCCACTTCAGTTTTTCGGATGCTGGCAGAAGACACAGGACGTGCCTCATGGGTGTGGTGATTTGAATGAAGTGGCCCCCAAGAGCTCGTGTAATTTCACACATTGCTCCCAGTTGTTGGCAGTTTGTGGAGGTTATGAATCCTTTCAGTAGTGGAGCCTTGCTGGAGGAAGTTCACTCCTGGGGGTGGACTTTGAGAGTTTATAACTTAGCCTCAATCCCAACTCCAGCTCTCTCTCTCTCTGCTCTGTGTTTGCACTGAAGATGTGATCTCGTGGCTCCCACTCTTGGCATCTGCATTCTTGTGCCTCCATGGCATGGAATGGGACCCTATTTTCTGGAAAGATTCAGGTAAAAAAAAAATAACGCTTTCTAAAAACTCTTCTTCCAGAAGTTTGCTGGTCCATCGGTGTTTTTTATTTTGTTGTTTTTTTGGTTTCTCTTCTTTTTTATTTTTTTTTCACATAAAAATTTAGTAGTTTTTATTTTTAACAAAATCGAGAACCCCGTGGTCCCGCTCATGTCCCTTCCCCCAACACCTGCCAGAGCTCATGCCATTCTGTTCTTGCGACCAAAAAATGCGCCTTTCTCCATGTCTCAGGTCCTTTTTTCTAGTGATATTTTCCCATGGGGACGTTGACTGTTGTGAGCAGAAGTTAACTGTCTCAGTCCAGTTCTTTGATGCAGTCTTTCTGTTTGTGTTGTTGGTTCCAAAATGTGTTTGCCCGAACTGCTTTGTACAAAAGCTCAGGGGGCCCTACCAGGAAATACTTACAACTGGGTAGTTGGCCACTAGCACACAGATGAGGGATACCATGTCATTTGTTTGTTTTTCCTTTGGGACTGTGTTACTTCCCTCAGCAGGATGTCCTCTAAATGTCTAACTATAAAAAGCTCCAGCACATTTTTCCCTGGCAAAGTCGTGATGGTCCGTCTTTTGCCTTTACTGCTGTTTTGAATTCCATTGTGTAGATTAACCACATTTTCTCTATCCCTTGTCCGGTTTTAAGGGGCATTTAAGGTTGGTTCCAGCTCCTTGCTATGGTAAGAGAGCTGCAAATAAACAGTGGCCTTGCATGTATCACTGTGGTGGCGTAAGTCTTGAGGGTACATGCCCAGGAGTGGTATGGCTGGGTCGGTTGGCAATTTCATTCCAAGTCTTCCAATGTTTCTTCCACACTGCTTTCCATAGTGGCTGTAATGAGTTTACATTCCCACCAGCAGTGGATAGTTTTCCCCTTTCCCCACAACCTCTCCAGCACTTGGTATCATTTGTTTTCTTGATCCTAGACAGTCTTATGATTGGAGTAAAATGATATCTTAAAGTGTTTTTCATTTTTTTTTTTCTTTGTGGTTTTGGTTTGCATTTCATTAATGATTTGTGATGTTGAGCAGTTCTTGTGGTGTTTCTCAGACATCTCTCCTTGTCCGTTGTGATATTTCCCTTGTCATCACAGATTGTATTTATTTTGAGTTGTTCCTTCTTCTTTTATGTTAACTGGAACTGGGCTAGGAGGTCTGTCTATCTTTGTTTATATTATTCTTTCAAGGAACCAATTTTTGGCTTCATTGATTTTTTTGTTTGTTTTCTTTGTTTCTTATTCATATATTTCTGCCTCTGATTTTTTTATTTTCTTCTGTCTGTTGCGTTTAGGGTTCATCTGGTTTTGCCTCTCAAGTGCTTTTAGCAGTGTGTTGTTTCCTGGCTCTTTTGTTTTTCTGAATGTAGGTACACAGGAGGCTATAAAAAGCTTCCACTCTTAGGACTGCTTTTAAGGTATCCATAGTTTTGTTGTGTGTATTGTCATTGTCATTCAAGTTCCCAGGTTTGATTCCTTGCTTTTAATTTCTCTTCCTTATCATACTTGACCTCATTCATAGTCAAGAGTGTGTTGTTAGTCTCCATGTGTTTCTTGTAGGCAGTGCAGGGCTTATCCGCAGTGTTGATAGTTGAGCTTTATTGCACTGTTGGGTTACGAAGTGCATGAAATTTTGGTCAACATTTTTGTATTGTGAGAGGTTCTCTATTCTGTGTCCCAGATGTGGTCGATTTTTGAGAGAATGTTTCTGTGGGGGTGCGCGTAGAAAGTGGTATTCCTCTGTATTAGGATGGAATAGTTTCGGTAGAAGTTCTATGAGGCTTCCATTTGGTGTATCATATCGTGTTCAGAGTTCAGATGTCCCTCTCTTTTATTCTTTGTTGTCCTGTTGATCTGATCCAAGGTGACTCACTGTGGTATTGAAATCTCCATCTAATAGTGGTGCTGGGGTAGTCGGTAGTTGTGGTCTGGGGAGAATTGTCTTTATTAAAGTTTTGGTGCCGAGCATAGATGTGGGGCATATATATTCATATTATGTGAGAATCTTCTTGGTGAATTGTTCCTTTGATAAAAATGTTAATGGTTCTTTGTCCTGCTTCTATTTCTTTTACTTTGAAGTCTATTTTTGTCTGATACTTAAAATAGACAACACCTGCTTCTGTTTTGGTACCATTTGCTTAGGAATATTTGTTTTCCCTCCTCTTCACCTTTAATGTAGTGTTGCCTGGTCCTTGAAGGTAAAGATGTGTTTCTTGTAGGAAGCATAACGGATGGATTCTGTTTTCCTAATCCATCTCCCTGTCATCTTTTTTGATTGGTGAATTTAGTCCATTTATATTTAGGAGTTATGACTGATAGTTTGTGTTTCTTCCTTTTCTTCTTATTATCCATTTGTCGGTTTTTGATTTAGGTTTCTACTTCTCAATAAAGTTATGCATTTTATTGATTTCTCTTTCTAGGTTCCTGGGATTGGTTTGCTCCATTTTCTCTTCCTTCTTTGAATTGCTTCAGTATTCTCTGAAGGTTGGTTTTCTGGACATGTATTCTTTCAATTGTTTATGTCATGGAAGATTTTTCCCTCTCTCCTTCCACTATTGATGACTTTTTGCTGGGTATAGTAACCTGGGCTGGCATCCATTGTCCCCCAACACTGGGGAATGCGCTTTGCTCCAGGTTCTTCTTGCCTTCCATCGTTGCAGTGAGAAGTGCCTTGTTATTCTGATAGGTTTCCCCTTATAGGTCACTTGTTGTTTTTCTCTTGTCCTTTAAGGATTTGTCTTTGCTTTTGGTGTCTAGCATTTTAACTATGATGTGGTATGGAGAATTTCTGTTTTTATCTTGTCTGTTTGGAGTCTATGTGCTTCTTGTATTGGTATTGGTTTGTCCTTTTAGTTTATTGGGGAAGTTTGCATCTATTAATTCGTTGAGATCTGATCAATACCATTCTCTTGGGATTCTTCTCTTCCTCTATTACCTTGATGCAGGGAGGTTTGATCTTTTCATAGTGTCCCACAGCTCCTCGGTGTTCCATTTTTGTGTATTTTTAAATTTTTCATAATCTTTCCTTGAGGTTTTTAGTTGTTTTCTTGTTATCTTCCAGGTCTGATATTCTTGTTCTGCTTCCTCCATTCTGCTTCTGAGGCGTTTTTCTTATTCCTCCTTGAATGGATGAGTGTTTGATTTCCTTTTTCATTTCCTCTTCTGATTTCTTTAGTTTTCATATTCTTTTTTGATTTTGATCTCTTTTTGTAGCTCTTTTTTTGCTGGTTTGGTTTACTTTTTTCTTTTTTTTCACATGGGATCTTTTCAGTGTTTCTAGTTCCTTCCGGAGCTTGTCATTACTCTCTCTCTCGGTCCTTCTTGAGTTCCTCATTCTCTTTTCTAGTTCTTTGATTTGTGTTTTATGATCTTGTAGTTCTTTAAGTTGTTCCCAATTGTGTTTCTGATGTCTGTGTCCTGGGGCATCCCCGGAGGGATCCCACTGCAGGAGTCTTCCATAGGGTTGGTAAAGCTTGGCCAGGGTATCCTGCCCTTTCCAGTGTTACTCTTCTCTTCTTCGTGTTCCTGAGCATATGGGCTTCTCCTTGCCTGTATTCCAATGTGAGTCCAAATGCCTCTTCACTGTTAAGGCTTGCTTTGCTCCTTCAGATGCTTCTTTCGTAATCTCGTTGGCGGGGGTGGTGGGGGGCACCTGCCAGCTGGGCTCAGGAGATCTCCTTTTTTTTTTTTTTTTTTTTTTGGGTCTTTTTTGAGACAGGGTCTCGCCCTGTGGCCCCAGATGGCCTGGGACTCGCTATGTAGTAGACTAAGGCAGCCTTGAACTTGTAGAGATCCACCTGCCTCTGCCTCTGCCTCCTAAGTGCTGGGTGGTCATGGTGTTTTATGACAGCAACAAAAAATACCTGGAAAAAGAACAGATTTTATTCTCATTCTTGACAGCAGTAGAGCATCAGCCATTTGAAAAGGTCCCTTGAGTCTTAGTTTTCACAGTGTGATTGTAATAGGGCCAGAGGACACCTGCATTAGAAAAGAGAATTAGCCAGAGGCTATCTTCAGGCTAATGCTGCCTTTTAGCATTTTAGCAGTTGTATCACAGAGTAGAACCATGAACTTAAAGAACCCCCAAATTTTTTATAATGGGCAGTAAGCAAGGTTATAGGAGACCATTTTTGTTTTCTAATACTTCTCAGTATACAGATAATCTTTCAAGTGGTCTGGAGTAAAGGGCATTCAATGCAGAAACATGAGTAAAATGGTCCTCTGACAATGAACACGTATACAAGGATGCTGACACTGCACAGACTGGCTGGCTGGGAGAGACTTATTCATTACCACACAAATTGGCAGAATATAAACAAATCCCAGCTATTCTGAGTTAAACATGCTATCACAAATCAGAGCTATATGGCCAGTATTGACAGCAAGCTTATGAACTTTCTGTATCTGTTTGACTGTCATGAAACTCAACACAGACATGCCTAACAGTGTTTAAAAAGCATAGATTTTTTATTTTCTTTCATATATATATATATATATATATATATATATATATTTGTACAAAAATAGTAGAGGAATTTAAGGACTGTTTATTCTTTGTAGTTCAGAGGCTTGGGTTCTTGAGCAGGGGGTGTTGACATTTTTGGGACTATGCTATTTTCCAGTATTTTGTCCCAGTGTCTTCTCAGCCATTTGTATCCTGGAGGACATGGCTGCAGTCTTGCTCAATGGGGACAAGAATGGCTTGCTTCTCCAGTTAGATGGGACTCTGCACATCTGTGTGATCTCACCAGGGGCCAGTTATCTTGTTGTTTAGGTGCAGAAATCCATGGTACTAGGAATTTTGTGTTTGTATTTCTGAGTAACACATACTTCTTTTTACTTTTAGAGGCAGGTGGATCTCTGTGAGTTCAAGGCCAGCCTGGTTTACTTAGCAGGCTCCAGGCTAGCTGGGACTAAAGGGAGACCCTGTCTCAAAAAAAGAAGAAAGAAAGAAAGATAGATAGAAAGAAAATATCTCCTCACTAAAAGCAAATGTGGTGCATTCTTAGTTCATAAAATTTGGGATTGGAAAAAAGTAAAAAATAATCTGACCCGAGCAATCAAAACCTTGAAACCCCAAATCCCCTACCAATCCTTGGTGTGTGTGGAGGCTGGATGATGCAGAAAAGATGTAGACAGGCTGAGTGAGCAATGTGAAAGATAAAGGCAGACTGTGGATAATGTATCCCAATCTGGAATATGCTATTGCCATAGAGAAATGAGTCCAGGGTGGATTGAATTTGCAGAGGTCATTGGGCGCTTTTAAGGAAAAAAAAAATGAAGGAGCGAAAGGGGGAGGTGGGCAAGGGCTTAGTATAGTCAGGGAAGTAAAAAATCATAAAGGCAGGAGGTGGAGCGGTCCATGTCAATTCTACTTGGTTTGTTCACCCATGCTTCTCCAATCAGGCTCCTAATCAAGCTGGGAGACAGGGTTTGGTTGGAACAAACAGTGAATTCTTCTGGCCTCGGGAGTTTCTCAGGCAGGTGCTTTAAGGGAAGCTGGGTTCATCCTAAGGATTTGACCTCAAGCTGTTTTGTTCATGTCGTGACAGTCAAAGGTTCATGCACAGCTAATCAATGGGGCCTCAGAGGAGCCTGGCTGGAGCTTGCTCAAAGACAGTCTTTGTCTTCAGGCAGTCTGGTTTCATTCCTAGCTCCATACGTACAGTCTGGGTGGTTTGTCATTATAAGTCTCCTGTGCTCATATCTACTGCAGACCATACCATCTTCACTGTGTCTCTCTTGGAGCTGATGAAGGATGTAGCACACAGGAAACATTCAACAAACAGCAGTTGTTTGTACTGATTTGTTTTTCTCTGTCACATCTCACATACCATTGTAACCTGCTCTTTCGGTACAGAAATAGTCATGAACGTTGCTTCTGGTTCTGGGAGTCCTTGCAGGCAAATGAGCTCTTACTACCAGTGGATGTAAGCCAGGCTGACCATGGCAGGAGACCATTAACTGGGCCCTGACAGACTGCCCAGGACTGTCTAGGCATGCTGTTTTGGGGGCCTGATCTGGGCGGTGGATCTTTAGGAGAGGGTACCAATCACAGGGAACACAAACTGTGTGTGTTTTTAGAAGCCTGCAGAGTTAGACTCTTCAGCTCGAGCCTGGGCCAGTGATGCATCCCCTATCACCTCTGCATAGGGAGAGAAAGCTTTGATTTGGGAAATAAAAGAGAACTGCCTGACCCCACTTGTAAAGTGGGGCAACATAATACATTTCAGCTGACCCGGGTGTTAGACACTCTGCGTCAGAGATGACATACTTTTCTTCCTCCAACTTCCAGCTAGGAGCCTGGGGATTTCTCTTCACTGAGCAGTCCTTTGGGCCTGTGGTACCCTGCAGACAGGAGTCCAAATCAGCTGTGTTAAACGAAAGAAAATAAACACTTTTGGTAACAGTAGTGCCCCCTCAAACCTCCTTGCCTTAGAGACAGGGATTTGTTTCCTCTTTCTGCTCAGCAGAGTCTGTGGTGGTGCTTCTTTCTACTCCCTCATCTGCTAGGAACTCCCAGTTTTCCTGAAACCTCCTGGGTCTGAATCCTAGTGGTGACACTTTCTGGTTGTGTGACCTGAGGTAAGTAACTTAATCTCTCTGTACTTACTTTCCAGATCTATAGGGTGGAGATGATGACAACACCTCACAGGGTTGTCACAAGCTGGGTGCACGGCGGGCACACGGTAAACAGTGATTTTTTTTTGTTTAATTACAGGGTTTTCCTGTAGCCCTGGGCTGGCCTAGAACTCACTATGTAGATCAGGCTGGCCTTTATCTCACAGAGATGTGCTGAGCAGATGGTTGTTATTTTATTTTTGGCATTTTTTATTGTTTTTATTTTATGTGTATGAGTGTATTGCCTGCATGTAAGTGCACCCATGTTTGTGCAGTGCCTAAGGAGGCCAGAAGAAGGTGTTGAATTTCCCTGGAATTGGAGTCACAGATGGTTGTTAGCTGCTGTGTGGGTGCTGGGAATCAAATCCAGGTCCTCTGCAAGAGTAGCCTCTGTAAGAGTAGCCAGTGCTCTTAACTGGTGAGCCATCTCCAGTTCCATCTCCATCTCCTCCATCTCCTCCATCTCCATCTCCAGTTCCATCTCCATCTCCATCTCCATCTCCATCTCCATCTCCATCTCCATCTCCATCCCCATCTCCATCTCCATCTCCATCTCCATCTCCATCTCCATCTCCATCTCCATCTCCATCTCCGGCTCCATCTCCATCTCCATCTCCGGCTCCATCTCCATCTCCATCTCCATCTCCATCTCCATCTCCGGCTCCATCTCCATCTCCATCTCCATCTCCATCTCCATCTCCATCTCCATCTCCATCTCCGGCTCCATCTCCATCTCCATCTCCATCTCCATCTCCATCTCCATCTCCATCTCCAGCTCTAGCTCCAAGTCCAGCTGTAGTGTTTCTAGCCTGATCAACAAGGTTTGATTGTCTACCTTTAACTCCAATGTGTGCTAGCTCAGGGTTCGTCTAGGCCTTTGGAGCGTGGGGTCTTTTGACAGTAACCCAGGACTAAGACTCTCCCTCCTGCTCTGGATTCTTTCCTTTGGTTGTAGATGTGCTAGGGTTCATTCTCTTTTGGGAAGAGTCCATTGTCGCCCCAACATTGGCCCATCGTCAGAACTTGTTTGGAGGTTCTAGCAGGGTTGTGCAGCTCTTTGCATACCCTTGGGGAAAAATGGAGGGTCATTCTCTGTGACTCAGTATGTAGCTTCAGGAGAGATTCACATGGAAGGAACACCCACTTATCCAGCCAACTCCACTACGTCCATCCTGGCAATCAATGGGGTGACCAATGCCACAGCCAGATTGTCCTCCCATTGGTTACCCCATCCTGATGAAGAATAGAGTCTCCTCTTTAGAGGTGATCCTGTTCAGGAGCCTGAATTATGCTACAACAGGAGGCCGAGGGGGCCAGGAGTATCGCAGAAAGCCACCCTGCAGTCTGAAGATCTCAGCCAGAGGAGAAGGTAGACTCCCGGAATAAGCTGTGTGGAAGATGCACTGAGGATCTACGAGCAGCATCTGTTCCATTGAATGATGCAGAAACAAGTCACTTCTAGACAACATGGCTGTTCATGGTGCCTTTTGGTTCTGCAGTAATGATAGCCTGGGTTTGGCAGCTCCAGGGTGGTCTGGGCTGATAGACAAGGTTCCTTCCCCCATGGTTGTCTTGTGTATGTAGGCGATGTGTCTTTGTTTGTAGCTGAAGCAGCAGGCACACAGTAGTGATGGGGAGTAGGCTGAGGGTGGGTGTGGAGAGCTGCTTCCCAGAATAGCACCACGCTGTGGCATTTATTTCAAAAGAAAAGAAAGACCTTCATACCATGGTGTGGTTGAACAGGTTGCATTGCCCTGTGAGACTCTCTGAATGGTTTCTGGCTTGTTGGCTAGGAGAAAGATGGTACTTGCCTTGGAGTCCGAGGCAGATGGCAGAACAGAGCCTCCAGCTCCAAGCTGAAGAGCAGCATTTCTTAGATCAATAAATAGAGAGGCAGAACCAGCAGAGTGTCCAGGGTGCTCTGTGGATCTGGTTGGCCTCACTCCTGCTGTCTAGAGGTAAGCACTGGAGCTCCTGACCCAGAGGCAGCTGGCCCTTTTATGAGATTAAAATGCTGGATCTGAATCCCAGCTCTACCTTCTGTGGTTACAGTGAGGCACCTGACATCTCCTAGTCATGATGTGATTGTGTGTGAAACAGATGAGAGCAAAGGAATGTAGACTCATCCTGATGAAGTTCTCAGTAGACAGTGGCCCACAGTGACAGCTCAATGTCAGCTATAGTCACTATTCCTTACGGAATTTGAGCATTTGCTTTCTGCCACCCATGACAGGTTTTCCCAGACTTCATAGTGTTGGGGTTGAACCTGGGGCCTTGCACATGTATGAAACGTGCTCTATTATTGAGCTATAGCCCCAGTCTCTTCGTAAACTTTTTGTCTGGAGATAGGTTCTCATTAAGTTGTTCAGCTAGGTTTAAACTTACTCTTTAGTCCAGGTGGTCCTTGAACTTGTGATCTTCCTTGCTTCAGCCTCTCAAATAGCTGCAAATACAGGACTGTACCACTAAGCCCCCCTCCCATCTGTCTAAAAACCAGGGTCTTACTATGTAGTCCAAGCTGATCCTCCTGCCTAAGCCTTCTGAGCGCTGGAATTATGGGTGTGCCCTACCACACCTGGCTGGCCCTTTCTTGAGTAACAAAGAGGTGTTCTCTCCTTCCAAGGCACCAGAGTGAAGAAACGCCAGACCCTGGACTCTGCATGGTCCAAACCTTACCTCTGCCACCTTACAGCCCGTGAGTTTTGGGCACATCCTTCACCTCCCTCTGTCTTAGGTTCCCATATGAGTGGGAGAATGATGGGATCCTCCATGTGGGGTGGATCAGCCCTTCCACTTGGTCCTAGGTTGGCATTCCTGAGCATTGGTAACGGTGGCTCAGTGTCCAGGGGGGGCCTCTAAGCACCTCTTACAACTTGCCACTCAACAAATAATTCTTTTTAAAAAAAATTATAGTTGTAAAAAAAAAAAAAACTATAGTTGTATGCAAATCACCTACAGCTCTCAGTGTGAATATCTCCTGACCCAGGGCCAGAGCTAAGGTGTTTGACCCTAGAGGCTACTCTTAGGGAGACGCAGCCTGTCCCCTTTGCTTTACATTAATGCCTCTTTTCTCTCCAAGTACTTCTGAAATCTGCAGCCTAGAACCTGAAGTTCTACCTCTGGTGTGCCAAGACAGCTTCCAGGAGAATGTAGTGTGTTGGTCCGGATATGAAAGAGAAACATTCATGCTCACAGCTCATCTCTGTCTGTTCACAGGTATCTATCAGACTGATTGCTGGGGAGGCTGGTGCTGATGGGAACTCTTGGCCCCATTTCGCTCAGGCCTAGGGATAAAACATCTGATTGTAACCTGTTCTCCTCTCTGAGATATAAGGCCTTGCACAAGATGCCTAACGTCTATGGGGATCCAGGGTTGCCTGCAGGTCAGAAAGGAAGTGAAATGATCTGTCTTAGATCATTCTCTGCCCAGCAAGAGAGTGGTGCTGACTTTGCCTGCCTAGGACTGGGGGTGGTAGAGGGGGTGAAATTGAGGGGATGAGAAGAGGGCAGAGGCCTTCCCTGATAATGTCTCACCTCTGCCAAGTCACTTAAGCCTTCTTACTCTCAATTTGGTTCTGTATAAAATAAGGATAATTACAGTCCACAAACCATGTCTGTGGTTCTGTACCCATAGACTCAACCAATACGGTCTGAAATATTTGTAAAGAGAAAGATGAGATCTATTCTGAGCAGTGGTTGATTTTTTTCCTCTTGTCATTATTCCCTAAACAATATGGGTAACAACAGTTTATGCAGCATTTATATTGCATTAGGGATTAGAAGTAATCTAGCTAGGCGTGGTGCCCCACACCTTTAATCATAGCACTCAGGAGGCAAGAGGCAGGCAGATCTTTGTGAGTTCAAGGCCAGCATGGTCTACAGAGTTCCAGGACAGCTGGGGCTACAGGGAGACTCTGTCTCGAAAAGACCAAAAAAAAAAAAAAAAAAAAAAAAAAAAAGTAATCTAGGGATGGTTTAAAGTATATGGGGAGATGTGCATAGATTGCATGCAAATACTGTGTCATTTAATGAGGGACTTGAGTGTCTTCACTCCTGGTATTTAGGGTGGGGAGTTCTAGGACTCATCTCCACAGAGAGGTATAACTGAGGTATAACTGTACTTTTATATATAGTTGTTACTTGAATAATTCTTTAAGTATCTGGACCCCTGACACAGATTTTCATGTGGGACCATAAAACTGGCTCCATTACTTTATATCTACAGCTATTGTTTAGTTTAATCATTAGGCAAATGTTTGTTGAGCATTTACTATGTGCCAGGTACTCAGCTAGGCTCTAGGGACACAGTGATGAAAAAGGCTCAGTACCTGGCTCGAAGGGCTCATTGAAGTTCAAAAAGGTAAGTCATCAGGCCATTTCCCTCCCTCCCTCCTTTCTTTTCTTCCTCCTTCCTTTATCTCTTTCTCCCCCTTTTTTCTTTCTTTTCTTCCTTTCTTGTCAATAGTTTATAAAGAACTGTCTGCAGCAAAAATTGGTAGGCTTATAACTCATACAATCCATCCCTCCTCTTCACTGTTGAACCCTGTATCTTTATTGGAGGTTCTGAATGTTTTAGCCATTCTTCATGTCCTCATTGTGGTTGGGATGTTTAATATCAATGAAATGAGAAATTTTCAAATCCACCTATTGTACATGTTCATACATCCCAAGAACTGCTGAGTAACTTGAATTTGTCCAGGCTTCTGCCAGTCATTCTCATAGATTTAACTAGCAGAGTTATTTAACTAGCAGAGTCTCATTCAGTCACCTCAATATTCCTATGGGGTAGGAGCTATACTTAATTGCTATTTTCTGGACAGGGAAACTGAGGCAAAGGGAGTTTTAGAGGCTTATCCAGGGTAATGAGACCAAGAAACAGTGGTGGGGCATGGAGTCAAATAGCCTTAAAAGTAAATGATCCTGGCTCCAAGGAGATGCCTTGGTGGGTAAAGTGCTCGTCATGCAAGCACAAGGGCCTGATTTCCAACCCTAACACCCCAAAGCAAGGCACAGTGGCATGTGCCTATAATTCTGACACTCAAGAGGCAGAGACAGGAAGATAACTAGAGCTGGTTGGTCAGTCAGTCTAGCTAAATTAGTGAATGCTGAGTTCAGGAGAGATTCTGCCTGAAAAAAATAAGGCAGAGAGCAACCGAGGAAGGCACATGATGCCAACCTCTGGCCTCCATCTATGTACACACATGTGCACACATACCCACATGCGCACATTCACCCTCATACATATACACACATGAACACACACACACACACACACACACACACACACACACACAAACTATCCTGTCTTAAAGAAGGTAAGTGGTGGCCGGGCATGGTAGCTCATGCCTTTAATCCTAGCACTTGGGAGGCAGGGGCAGGAGGATCTCTGTGAGTTCAAGGCCAGCCTGGTCTACATAGAAAGTTCTAGGACAGCTGGGGCTACAGAAAGACCCTGTCTCAAAAAGACAACCTCCAAAAGGTACAGCACTCAGGAGGTAGAGGCAGATGAATCTCTGTGAGTTTGAGACTAGCCTGGTCTAAAAAAAGAGTTCTAAGCCAGCCAGAGCTATATATGGAGACCCTAGCTCAACAAAACAAAGCAGAACAATCTAGGACTAGATGGTAAGACCCTATTGCTGAAGATATATACCTGAATCATAGAACGAACAAGGAGAAATCAAGCTGGCACTAACCTTGAAGCTGCATCTTTACTGGCTAGCTTCTACCAGAAGTTGCTGTCCATGCTACCAGAAGAAGAAAGGAATCATCAGTCTCATCCAGCCGTGAATCCTGCCAGCTCCAATAATAATTTTCTTGGCAAAATATGCCCACTGGTGCAACAGTGGCACAAATATTATGCAAGTAACCAACCATCCTCTGTTTGGATTTAAGGCCTGCTTCACAAGATGGAGCCCATACCTGACCCTGATATCAGGGCCAAGAATCTGTGGTTAGACAGGTCACAGCTGACTGAGGAGAGCCTACTGCTATTATTCTGCTAAATAGACATAGTATTAAACTGACTCTTAATGACTTATTATTATACCCATAGGTTAGATTAGTGTATCTCTCAACTTTCATCCGAAGCTTCTTGAAGCAAATGGAAATGAACACAGAGACACACAACTGGTTAATGTGTAGAGTGCTCAGTCCTAAATGAGATACCTATAGCGTCCCTTCTCCTACCAAAGCTGAGGGATCATTGTAGAAGAGGGAGCAGAAAGATTATAAGAGCCAGAGGTGGCAGATGAGTACAAGGAAACCATGCTTTGGATACAACAGGACGGCTGCACAAATGAATCCACAGCACTGATGCATAAAACCTTTGTAAACAAGACAGACAAAAGCCCAGCATGGATGGGGGAAGTTGACGAGAAGCTCCAGTCCTAGCTAAGGAACTATTGGATTCTGGAAGAGGAAGAGTCAGTCTGGTAGGTTTGCCAGACTCCAAGGATAGACCCACACCCAAGAGCATTTTGGAAACACAAGATTAGATTCAATAGGCCTTTTACAAAAAAGACAAATTATAATAGGGGACATGAAGTCAGAGGTAGGTTATAAGATGAGGGCAGAGAGGTGGGAGGGGTCTGAACATGAGGAAAATGCATTGCATGGACTTCTCAAGTCAATAAAAATATTTTTAAAAGTCATGTGTTAGCTTTCATATCTCTACATAACAAGAAGGGAGATACGTTTAGCAGAAACTTTACTTAACTCTTTCCAAAGATGTGTTGAATTTATCTGAGATCTGGGGCAATGTTAGGGGGCATCTCATCTTAACAGAAAGTGGAAAGGATGCCCTTGACTTGAAGGCACCTGCTTGCTGTAGTTTAGATCTGGAATGTTCTGCAAAGATCTATGGGCTTAGTCCAGCCTGTGATGCTGTTGGAAGATGTGAACGTCCTTCAGTCTCGAAGCCTAGATGGAGGAAGTCAGGCCTTGGAAACATGGCCCTGGCAGTGCTATTGGGACTCTGGTCCCTTCCTAGATCTCTCTGCTTCTCTGCCACCATGTGGCGAGCAGCCCCTCCTAGCATGTACATTCACCTTAGCGCACTGTGCTGCCTCAGGCTTGGAACAGCAGGGCCGAGAAGGGATTGCTCACTGAAACCCTGGAAATCATGAGCCCCAAATACCTGTTTATCTATAGGTATTTTCTCTCAGCAATGAAGAGCTATCTGACACACAGCCAAACATGTGCAATAGTGCTTTGACATCCTCAGTGAGAACATCTGGATTTTATAAACATTCAATCAGTAGGAAGCAAGGGAAGCATGCAGAATGAAAACAAGCTGGTACATGCTTGTCAGCCCTGTGGGCAATCTAAATACTATTGTCTCTTCTAACAGATGGAAGAGCCAAGACCCAGAGAGATGAAGTGATTACAAAAGAGTGGTGTGGCCAGGCTCAACCTCTGGAGACACTAAGTGAGCTCCATCGAGATGAGTCCCAGGCACCAGCCATTTTAATGACACATTTGGTTACTCTATTGTGCAGCCATGGTTGCTGACCTCTCTCTACTGTCTCAGAGGTAGTGACAAATTAGATCACACACTTTGACACTAGTCAAAAGTCACAGGTCATTTACACTCCGTGGTCCGTAGCTGCCCATGGAATCCGGTGCCCCAATCTCATGCATGTTTAATCATAGCCCTTCCTGAAATAGAAGCTCCTCCCCAGTGTTATCCAGCCATCCTCATGCCGACCCCTGTGGCCTCACTGTAACTGAATGGAAGGAATGTTCCCAAGGTGTACGGACTTTCCAACATAGCTGCATACAGGCAGCAGGAGAGGAGAGAGAGCGAGCCTAGGAGCCTCATCTTGCTGATTCCCAGGGGAGCCCTGCAGTAGGTGTGGCTTTTCTAGGCTGTCCTATTTTGAGACAAAAGACTGGGCATTGCTTATTCACTGGATGTGGGGTCATGTCACTCTTGCTTTCAGAAGCCTGTGATCACAGAGCAGGGCAAATTCTGGAGAGGGACTCAGCTGGGAGCTGGGAGCATGCAACATTCTTAGCAGCTGGGGTGGGGGTGAGTGTTGAGATCCTGAAGAAGTGGGGGACTAGGTGAACAGAAGCCTGGGGGCCATCACAACATTCACGGCAGAATGAAAATAGGTTAGGCTGCCTGGCTGTGGCCTGCCTTCACTTTGTGACTTTTTTGACAAGGCAGTTGGGCTGTTGACCTCTAGAGCTGTGTTACGAAGGGGGCGGGGTCTTTTTGCTGAACATGCCTAACATTTTTGCACTGAAGTATTCTCCAAATAGTGCACTTTGCCCCATGGAGAGAATCTGGGCTGAAACCATTAATGGAATCTCAGAGCCTGATATAAACAATTCTTACCTTCAAATCAGGACCTTGGGATGAGATCCTGTCAAAGATTTAGCAGTGTGGAACTCTACCTGTCTTGCATTCTTTCCTCAGCTGGAACATCAGGATGGACCATAAACCAGGTGGTTTCAGACTGTACTCTTGGTCTCTTGTGGGGCTGCAGACCCAGCAGCTGAGGGCCCATGACCAAACCAGCTGAAGAGCCAGCTGCAGGGTTGATGCCCCCACAATCAAACTGGCTAAAAAGAACACTCAGGCAGTAACAGCCCGGGAATCACATCAGGTCATGCAAATCTGTAAAAATCTGTTTATTTTCACACAGCCAGTAGCTTAAATAGGTCTGGGGTGGGCAGCACCCACATCATGTAATATCACCTTCCAGTGGCCAACCTTAGACTTCCATACCATCACCCATCATCCCGTAGGGCGCATTCAGAAAAGGGGTGTGCTGACAAGCAAGCCAACTAGAGACTTCTGAGCTCATGCTACCAGAAAACTGGGCATGCCCTGTATTTTTTTTTTTTCTCTGCCTAGTGTGCTAGGCAGATTGGTAGCTCAAGGTACATCTGAGTCCAGGATTGCTGTCCCACAGTCTTTTGCTTACACAGCAGCTTTAGTCACCAAGTCCTAACGATTACTCAGTGGGACATCTTATGGATGCCACTTATACATGGTGAAAAGCTCTTCAGTGGCTATTGTATCGTCTCTCTCAGAAGCACTCCTGCCCCTGTTGTCATGCCTTGTGTCAGTCATATAGATGGGTAGTCTAAAGACTTCTTCTCAAAGTCCTGTAGATTTCATTGATTCCCTAAAGATTGGCTTCCACCCAAAGGATGCCCACTGGTTGAGATTGACAGTGGAGATGAGACAGAGGCCATGGTTCTGAACCTTGGGCTGGCAAGCTCTATTCCTGTGGCATCAGCCATGAGACCTCAGGTTGGAGCCTTGATTCCTTGAGTGTAGAGCAGCTTGCTTTGGGGTAAGGATCACAGTAGAGGCAGAGCAAACCTGAAGCATTTGCTCCACTGGCTTCCTCCTGGGATTGATTTCCTGATGCAGCAGAAGCAGTATTTCCAGCTGTGCTGCTTTTCACTGGAATATTACTAGAAGCTCAGCCTATGGTCTTTCTTTCTAGCCTGCCCATAGAATTTTGTCAGTGTCTAATCCTGGTACTGAATCCCTTTCTACAAAAAAACAACTGGTTTTTGTTATCCATACTCAAGCCAATATTTGTTCATTCTCTTATTAAGTTATTTGTATATATTGTGGTTACTTACCAACATTTGTTCATTCAGAAACATTATTAGTGCCTAGTATGTATATATTGAATATATCAGAGTCAAAGATGAATATGATACAATCTCTGTCTACATGTATTCTCTCTTAAATGAGTAGGAGATAATGTATAGATAAATAGAGTTCAGTATAATAACCAGTTGAGGGAGATCTCCCAAGACCACCTGAAGCACAGGTAGGTAGGAGCTGGGTGCTTTAGCAAGGTGGATTTTTGTTTGATTTAATCTAGTTAATCTAGTTGTCTTTGGCTTGACTGGCTTTTGGGGGCAGAGTTATCCTCCAGCTGGTATAAAAGGTGGGCTTGTGTGAGTCTTGAGATCAGAGATCTCCCAAGACCACCTAAGCACAGGTACTGGGATTAGGAAGGCATCGGAAGGAGGCAAACAAAGCAAGCCTTCAACACAGTGAAGAGGCATTTGGGACTCACATTGGAATACAGGCAAGGAGAAGCCCATATGTCAGGAACACGAAGAAGAGACAATGTGGGAAAGTTGCAGGATAATCCTACACCAAGCTCTACCAACCCTATGGAAGATTCCTACAGTGGGATCCCCCTGGGGATGGCCCAGGACCCATAGATATCAGAAGCACAATTGTGAACATTCTTAAAGAAATACAAGATTATAAAAACAAATCAAAGAATTAAGAAAAGAGAACGAATAATTCAAGAAGGACCTAGAGAGAGAGAATGACAAACTCTGGAAGGAAGTGGAAACACTGAAAAGATCCTATGCTGAAAAAGATAAGGAAACCAACCAGTAAAGCAAAGAGCTACAGGAAGAAATTGAGAAGCTCCAAAAGGAAGCAGAAATACTAAAGAAATCAGAAGAGGAGATGAAAAAGGAAATCAAACACTCATCCAATCAAGAGGAAAGGAATGGAAAAAGCCTCAGAAGCAGAATGGAGGAAGCAGAACAAAGAATATCAGACCTGGAAGATAACACAGAACAACTAAAAACCTCAAGGAAAGATTATGAAAAATTTAAAAATACACAAAAATGGAACAACCAGGAGCTGTGGGACACTATGAAAAGATCAAACCTCCGCATCATAGGAATAGAGGAAGGAGAAGAATCCCAAGAGAAAGGTATTGATCAGATCTTCAACAGAATAATAGATGAAAACTTCCCCAAACTAAAAAAGGACAAACCAATACCAATACAAGAAGCACATAGAACTCCAAACAGACAAGATCAGAAAAGAAATTCTCCACGCCACATCATAGTTAAAATGCTGGACACCCAAAACAAAGAGAAAATTCTTAAAGCGACAAGAGAAAAACAACAAGTGACCTATAAGGGGAAACCTATCAGAATAACAACGGACTTCTCACAGCAAACGATGAAGGCAAGAAGAACCTGGAGCAAAGCATTCCCAGTGTTGAGGGACAATGGATGCCAGCCCAGGTTACTATACCCAGCAAAAATGTCAATCATAGTGGAAGGAGAGAGGAAAATCTTCCATGACATAAACAACTTGAAAGAATACATGTCCGGAAAACCAACCCTTCAGAGAATACTTGAAGCAATCCAAAGAACAGAAGAAAGGAGCAACCAACCCCAGGCAACTAGAAGGAGAAATCAATAAAAGCATAACTGCAGAAGTAGAAACCTAAATCAAAACCGCAGATGGATAATAAGGCAAAAGGAAGCAACACAAACCTATCAGTCATAACCTTAAATATTAATGGACTAAATTCCCCAATCAAAAGACATAGACTGGGAGACTGGATTAGGAAACAGAATCCATCGATATGCTGTCTGCAAGAAACACATCTTACCTTCAAGGACAGGCACCACCTTAAAGTGAAGGGATGGAAAAAAATATTCCAAGCAAATGGTACCAAAAAGAAAGCAGGTGTTGCTATTTTAATATCGGATAAAATAGACTTCAAAGTAAAAGAAATCAGAAGAGACAAAGAAGGCCATTACATTTTCATCAAAGGAACAATCCACCAAGAAGATTTCACAATTATGAATATATATGCCCCAAATTCTGGTGCACCAAACTTTATAAAGACAATTCTCCAGGACCACAAGTCACAGACTAACCCCAGCACACTCATAGTGGGAGATTTCAATACCCCACTGAGTCCTTTGGATAGGTCAACAGGACAAAAAATAAACAGAGAGACATCTGAACTGAACGATATGATACACCAAATGGACCTCATAGACCTCTACCGAACATTCCATCCTAATACCAGAGAATACACTTTCTACTCAGCACCCCACGGAACATTCTCCAAAATCGACCACATCCTGGGACACAGAAGAAACCTCTACAAATACAAAAAGATTGAAATAATTTCATGCATCCTGTCAGACCACAGTGCAATGAAGCTCAACATCAACACCAGGACAAGCCCTCCTGCCTACAAGAACACATGGAGACTAAACAACACACTCTTGAATAATGAATGGGTCAAGGAAGAGATAAAGAAAGAAATAAAAACATTCCTGGAACTGAATGACAATGACAATACAACACAACAAAACTTATGGGATACCTTAAAAGCAGTCCTAAGAGGGAAATTTATAGCCCTGGGTGCCTACATTAGAAAAACAGAAAGAGCACAAGTGAATGATCTAACACTACAGCTAAAAGCACTTGAGAGGCAACAACAGATGAACCCTAAACGCAACAGACAGGAAGAAATAACAAAAATCAGAGCAGAAATCAATGAAATAGAAACAAAGAAAACAATACAAAAAATCAATGAAGCCAAAAGTTGGTTCTTTGAAAGAATAAACAAGATAGACAGACCTCTAGCCCAGTTAACAAAAAGAAAGAAGGAACAACTCCAAATCAATACAATCTGTGATGAAAAGGGAAATATCACAACGGACAAGGAAAAGATCAAGAAAATTATATGGGAATATTACAAGAACCTATATTCTACCAAGTTTGAAAATCTAGAAGAAATGGATGAATATCTGAAATCTTGGGAATCACCAAAGCTTGGCCAAGAGGAGACCAGCAGCTTAAACAGACCCATAACATATGAAGAAATAGAGGATGTAGTAAGAAGCCTCCCAACTAAAAAAAGCCCAGGCCCAGACGGTTTCACAGCAGAATTCTATAAAACATTTCAAAAAGACCTACAACCATTATTTCTGAAACTGTTTAGAAGTATACAATCAGAGGGAATTCTCCCAAATTCCTTCTATGAAGCCAACATCACTCTATTACCAAAACCAGGCAAAGATACAACTAAAAAGGAGAATTATAGACCCATCTCCCTCATGAACACAGATGCCAAAATTCTAAACAGAATACTGGCAAATCGCATACAGACCCACATCAAGAAGATCATCCATCATGACCAAGTTGGATTCATACCAGAGATGCAGGGATGGTTCAACATACGAAAATCAATAAACATCATCAAACACATAAACGGAATCAAAGACAAAAACCACACCATCATCTCAATTGATGCTGAAAAAGCCTTTGACAAAATCCAGCATCCCTTCATGCTTAAAGTCCTAGAAGGAATTGGATTGGAGGGATCATTCCTCAATGTAATCAAAGCCATATACAGGAAACCCACAGCCAATATCATCCTAAATGGGGAAATGACGGAAACATTCCCTTTAAAGGTAGGAACTCGGCAAGGCTGCCCCCTATCACCACTCCTCTTCAATATAGTGCTTGAAACACTTGCTAGAGCAATAAGGCAAGAAAAGGATATTAAAGGAGTACTAATTGGAAAAGAGGAAGTCAAACTATCCCTATTTGCTGATGATATGATTGTTTACTTAAGAGATGCAAAAAACTCCACCAGAAAACTCCTAGAAACGATTAACAGCTTCAGCAAAGTGGCAGGATACAAAATTAACCTTAGAAAATCAATGGCCTTTCTTTACACCAAGAACAAGCAACTGGAGAAAGAATTCAAAGAGACCTTCCCACTCACAATAGCCTCAAAAACAATAAGATACCTAGGAACAAACCTAACCAAAGACACCAAAGACCTCTACAACAAAAATTTTAAACCCTTAAAGAAAGAAATTGAAGAAGACCTCAGAAGATGGAAAAACCTCCCATGCTCATGGATTGGGAAAATTAACATTGTAAAAATGTCCATTTTACCAAAACTCTTGTATAGATTTAATGCAATCCCAATCAAAATCCCCAAGAGTTTCTTCACAGGCTTGGAAACAAAAGTTCTTAAATTCATTTGGAGAAACAAAAGACCCCGAATAGCCAAATCAATCCTGAGTGAAAAGAGCTACACAGGAGGGATCTCTATACCAGATTTTAAACTATACTACAGGGCTATAGTCATAAAAACAGCCTGGTACTGGCACAAAAACAGACCTGTTGACCAATGGAACAAAACCGAAGATCCAAATCTGAGCACATACAATTTCAGCCATCTCATATTTGACAAGGGGGCCAAGAAACCACAATGGAGAAAAGACAGCATCTTCAGCAAGTGGTGTTGGCAAAACTGGATCACCACTTGTAGAAGAATGAAATTAAACCCCTACCTCTCACCCTGTACAAAAGTCAACTCCAGATGGATTAAAGACCTCAACGTGAAACCCCAAACTCTGAAGGTGATAGAAGAAAAAGTTGGCAGCAGACTACAAGACATAGGCGTAGGAAAAGACTTCCTAAATCAGACAGCAGCTGCACAAGAATTAAGGTCGACAATTGACAAATGGGACCTCATCAAACTCAAAAGCTTCTGTACATCAAAAGAAACAATCAAGGAAGTGAAGAGAAATCCCACAGAGTGGGAGGAAACCTTCACTGCAGATACATCTGACAAAGCATTGATTTCCAGAATATATAAACTACTCAAAAAACAAAGAAAAAAGAAAACAAATGACCCGCTCAATAGATGGAGCAAAGAACTGAACAGAGACTTCACAAGCGAGGAATTAGAGATGTCTGAGAAACACCTCAAGAACTGTTCAACATCACTAATCATTAAGGAAATGCAAATGAAAACCACTTTAAGATATCATCTTACTCCAATAAGACTGGCTAGGATCAAGAAAACAAATGATACCAAGTGCTGGAGAGGTTGTGGGGAAAGGGGAACACTCATCCACTGCTGGTGGGAATGTAAACTCGTACAGCCACTATGGAAAGCAGTGTGGAGAACCCTTGGAAGACTTGGAATGAACTTGCCACCCGACCCAGCCATACCACTCCTGGGCATGTACCCTCAAGACTCACCCCACCACAGAGATACATGCACGGCCATGTTTATTTCAGCTCTCTTCACAATAGCAAGGAGCTGGAACCAACCCAAATGCCCCTCAACTGATGAGTGGATAGAGAAAATGTGGTACATCTACACAATGGAGTTCTATGCAGCAGTAAAGAAAGACGACATCATGAGCTTTGCAGGAAAATGGCTGGAGCTAGAGGACATCATGCTGAGTGAAGTAACACAGTCCCAGAAAAACAATCGAGGAATGGTATCCCTCATCTGTGGATGCTATTGCCAATTACCTAGTTGTAAGTATTTCTTGTGCACGGCCCCTTGAGCTTTTGTCCAAGCAGTTGGGAGTGATGCATATCAGAAACAACAACAACAACAACAACAGAAAGGACTGCATCAAAGAACTGACTGAAACTGAACTTCTGCTCAAAACAGTCAACTTCCACATGGAGAATTTTGAGAAAGACTGAGAAAAAGAGATGAAAAGGCAGAATGTATGAGCTCTGGTGGGGTGGGGGGATAGGGTGGGGGACATGCGTCTAGATTTGCTAATCTCGTACAATATATATATATAAATAAATAAATAAAAAATAAAAAGCAAAATAAAAATAAAAATAAAAATAACCAGTTGAAGAAAAATAAGGATGAAAGAAAGGCTTCGTGTACACCAAGCCTGCTTGTGTCCCGCCCCATCTCCTGTACACCGAACCTGCTTGTGTCCCGCCCCATCTCCTGTACACCGAACCTGCTCGTGTCCCACCCCATCTCCTGTACCCGGAGCCTGCTTGTGTCCCGCCCCATCTCCTGTACCCGGAGTCTGCTTGTGTCCCGCCCCATCTCGTGTACACCGAGCCTGCTTGTGTCCTTGCATGCTGTCCTCCAGGGTCCCACATACTTGGCAAAGTGCACCAAGGAGGCCAGGCTCTGACAGCCCTTTAGTTGGGCCACCTCTCACCTGAGTTTGCACTGAGATGGATGAGGCAGAACACAAGCAGTGTACACGAGATGGCACGGACACAAGCAGGCTCGGTGTACAGGAGATGGGGTGGGACACAAGCAGGCTCAGTGTACACGAGATGGGAGAACCACCCACAAACTTTCCTGGAATGTTTTCTGTAGACACTGTCTCCTAGACTGCTCTCAGTGTTATGTTTTCTGTAGACGCTGTCTCCTAGACTGCTCTCAGTGTTACGTGAATAAAAGAGTTCAAAGTCAAACTGGCTAAACACTTATTAAACAAAGTTTGGCCAGGTTTTACCAAAAGCTCATATATAACTGACAGGCTTCTGGGAGTCTTCAATATACTCATGAACATTGTGAACCTGAGAAGCAGGTACGGCGTGTAGCAGTTCTCATTTGGAGTGGGGGCTAGAGCCAGTTTTAGTGCAGTATATTGAATGCTATCCTGAATTCTGATGGCTTATAAGTACTAGGAAAACGCTGCTGTTAGAGTTTCGGTAGGTCAAGAATTCTATTGTTTTCACTTAGTTAGGAATTAGTTGACTGAGAGACAGATGGAGAGTTAGGCTGTGTAGGAAATGCAGCCTCAGCAGTTCAGTGGGCTGCCTAATAATTTTGCTTAGACTTTATTAGATCTGTTTATCCGGTCCTCAGATCTGCTGGACAGTCACAGCCATGCAGGGGATCTCCTGGGAGAAAGAGGGAGAGAAAGAAAGAGAGAGAGAGAGAGAGAGAGAGAGAGAGAGAGAGAGAGAGAGAGAGAGAGAAAGGACCTAACCTGTGTACTTTGTGGTTTTCTCTATTTTGAATTTTTTGATCAAAAAACTGATTAGCGAATATAGTTTGGAGTTTGGCTTCATGTTCCTGGGGTTTCCCCTCGCTCCCTTTCTGCCAGCCTGTCTGCAGCCTCTTGCTCTGCTCAGGCAGCCAGGCCACCAGGATGANAAAAAAAAAAAAAAAAAAAAGGACCTAACCTGTAATAATGAGCCACTGTTTCAGAGACAAGCCACCCAGGCCTGTTGTGCTGAATGGAGTTCCTCAACATGGCATCAGGAAGAGTGGAGCCTGCGGTCCTCCCTGACACTTCATCAACACTGTACAATGTTTCCAGGGCTCCGGGTGGGTCCAAGCCTAGGAAATGTGTTGGTCACCCTCACAGACCTGGCAGGGGGACAAAATGGTCCTCCCAGCTCATGGCAGCTTATGAATCTCTTGCTACCCTTAGGGGATTGGGAGGAGAGCATGGAGAAGGGGTGCGGATTACTGGAAGTGCTCAATCAGGACCAGTGACTGCACTCTTGTTACAGGAAAGGGCCCTGCCCATTGGAGGGGGAGTGACACAGCTTTGCACTGGATCTGGGACTATTGTACAGGAGAACCCGGATACCCCAGCTCCTTAGCACACACCCCCTCCAGGTTCTGCAGGCTCTTCTCCCTGTCCCAGGCTGTTCTCTCACCCTGAAGTGCTGGGGGTCAACATCACTGGAGTTGCCCTCAGCCTGTGTTGAATGAGACTTTTAGATAAGCTGCTCCTACTTCTCTGGACCTTTGTGGGACACCTCTAATCTGTAGTTTGAATATATATATTCATATATATATATATATATATATATTTCTACCTGGTGTGGTGGCATACACCTTTAGTCCTAGCACTCAGGAGACAGAAGCATGTAGATCTCTGTGAGATAGAAGACAGCCTGGTCTACATAGTGAGTTCAAGGCTAGCAGGGGCTACAGGGAGACCCTGTCTCAAAAACAAAAAACAAAACAAGACAAAATGTTTATTTTAATATTGCTTCTCTCTGTCCCCCTTATGAGGATCAAACTCAGGTCATGAAGCTTCATGCAGATGCCTTTCCCCACTGGGCCATGTCAGTGTCCCTAAGCCACATTTATATTGCCCTCTGAATAGGATTGAGTCCACAGTGGACCCAGTTTGGTAGCACACCATCCTTGGCTTCCTTTCCTCCTGTCTTACTGTCCTTTGTCAGCACTTCCTCAGGTGGCTCCCAAATAAAGGATTTTCACCAAAGTCCTTGTGTCAGGATCTCTTTCTGCTGAATCCAAACTAAGACACCTGTTATCTCAATGCCCATCCATCTACTCTCTCACTCATCCACCCACCCACCCACTCACCCATCCGCCCTTACAAGCTACTACATGTTAGGCAACATATGAGGCACTTGGGATTCATGATAAATGTATTGGAGTCATTGAACTAACATTGTTCTATTTAATATCTTATGTTTCTTTTATCTGTAGGCAAAAATCCCCGATGGACTGGGTGTCCCAGCAGTACTGGAAAGACTGGAGAACGCCCTTCACAGAGGCTGGGGGAGGGCTGCTGAGCAGAGGCATGGAGCCTGGCATGCGGTAGCTATTCCAGAAAGGTTTCCTGGATGAGTGTCGAAGTGGGCACAGTGGGCAGAATCAGTCACTACAGAGCAGGTCAGGCTTGCTCTGGGTTCCATCTATCCTGCTTTCTGACTCCTTACTCTAATGAGATTGTATTTAAATAAGTCATCACCCAGGTCAGGAAAGATCAGCACCTAAAATCAGAGTAATTGGGGCTTTCGGTGAAGCCTGAGTAATGTCTTGAATATCCTTAGCTGTTTGTTGTTCTCTTCCTCCCATTCCAAGCCACGTGCCAGCCTACTACCCAGTACTTCCTGCCACACTGCAGCATTTCCACTGGTATAGTGGGGGTACATGGGATGGGGTGCGCAGACCTCCTCTCCTGTGTACTGTATTTGCTGATACTATTCATGCTGTCTTTTTAACTTTTTATTGTTTAAATTGTGGTAAAATGCACATAACTGAGATTTGCCAATATAACCATTTTAAGTATATAGTTTAGGGAGATAAATTCTATTCACATTATTGTGTAACCAATTACTAGAACTTTGTCATCATACAACTTGAAACTCTGTACCCATTGAATAATGACTCCCATTTCTACTACTCACTTCAGTCCCTGGAAACAGACAACCATTATTTGTATCTGGATTTGCTTTCTCTATGTGGAACTGTATGATATTTGTCCTCTATATGATGACAAAGATCATATGTGGAACTAGATGGCATTTACTTCCTCTATGTCTGGCTTATTTCACTTAGTATATAATAACTTCTGTGTTCCCATTATGTGAGAATTTCTTTTCAAAGGCTAAATAATATTCCATTGCACAAATATGCCACATTTTATTTACTCATGTATCTATCCATGAATACCTGGGTTGCTTCTGCCTTTTTCTTTTTTAAAGGAGGGTTTAACTTAGTTATGATGCCGGGCCAACACTCAACTCAGGAGGAATGTGGCCTGCTTCTGCCTTTTGACTGTTACAAACAATGCTGCTGTGGACATGTGTGTTGAGATAAACTGCAAAAATGAATGAATGAATGAATGAATAAAACTAAGTTCACAGACATATGCTTAAAAATCCATAAAGAGAGCCAAACAACACAGTGAAGGAAGTGAGGAGCCCTACAGACATAAGCAATTTCTTTCTTTTTTTTTTTTTTTTTTTTTTCTTTTTGAGACAGGGGCTCCCTGTAGCCTCAGCTGGCCTGGAACTCACTCTGTAGACCAGGCTGGCCTTGAACTCACAGAGATCCACCTGCCTCTGCCTCCCAAGTGCTAGGTGTGTGCCACCACACCCGACCTAAAGCAATTTCTATTTTTTAAGCCAATGTTTTATTGAAGCTCTGTGCATTTCATACAAACCAAATTACATTACAAATCAAATCTAGACCCATGTCCGCCTCCTTGCCCCCCAACCCCACCAGAGCTCATGCATTCTGCCAAACATGTTTTTCATCTTTTTCTCAGTCTCTCTCAAAATTCCCAGTGCAGAAGTTTACTGTTTCGAGCAGAAGTTCACTGTTTCAGTCAATTCTTTGACACAGACTTTTCTGTTGTTATTCCTTCCAATATCCATCACTCCAAAATATACACATATGCATGTCACATATATCATAGGTTTTAGCATCTTCAGCTTATGATTTTGTTTTGATTAGGCTGAAAGATGTCATGTTTGAAGTCTCCTCCTTGGCAAGCCCAAACCACCATCAGTTCTGCCCTTGTGTTCCACACTGGGGTTTTCCCTTCCCATGGTCACCAAATGAGGCCCAGTAAGCACCATGTCCTGTCTTGATCTTCCTGTACTGGTCTCCATGATACAGCCTGGGTAGTTCAACGATGGCAGTCTATACTCTTAAGAAGAGGAAACCCCAGTAGTATGTCAGTCCACAAGCTGGATGTCTCAGCAGTCCCCATCTGGCACTGAAGGTTTAGAGGATTCTTGGAGAGATGTGAGTCTTCAGTCCATATTGGAAGGTTGAAAAGCTGTGTCTTCTCATGTCTTCAAAGCAATTTCTAAAGCAACGTCTATGCCCCAAGCACCTGGTAGTGGACAACCTGGTGGAAAGGCTCTGCACAGGTCTCCTCTAATCCCCAACTGGGCTTTCCTATCTGGCACCTCCTCAGATCTTTTCTTCAAGTCCCGCTTCCAGTTGCGGCATTTGAGCTGTTATCAAAGTGAGTTGAGCCTAGACAGAAAGTCTTAAACCCTCACTTTCACAAGCAGCATCTCCAAGCTCTACTGCAGAGGGCCCAGCCAGGAGGCAAGAGCTTTGAAAGGTTTTCCTGTAACTGGTGGCTCCTCCATAGCTGTGGAGAAAGGCTCCTCCTGTCACTGAAGCCCCACCCTAGCCGTCCTGGCTCTCAGAGGAAGTCGGTGGAAGTGTACTCTGCCCCAGCATTGTTGTGAGGGGAGCGTAGGCAGTTGTCCTTTATGCAGAGGCCCTGTGTGTCCCTCCCTCTGAGGGGAGAAAGAAGGATTGCTGCCCAGAGGTCCCAGGCATCCCTGAAAAGGAAGTCCCCAAGCCCCTTCAGTGGGCCTGGTTCTGGGAGACCGGAGACCTGGCCTTCATCTCAGGGTAGAAATGCCCATCTTTTAGCAGATACCGCCTCTTAAGGCTTTGAGCTGCAAGTGCTAAGCTGTGGCAGGTTCCAGGGGACCGGAGAGGGCAGAGGCAAGGGAAGCTAGCCCAGGGTCAGTAGTTTTGTGGAGCGAGGCCAAAGGAGGCCGAGGGGCCCTTCATCCCACTCTGCACCATAGGGATTTATGGCTGGCAGTCTCCCATGGCTAAGTGGACACAGGCCTGGATGGAGGACCGCGTGTCTGGTTCTAGTAATGGAGGCTATTTTCCTTGACTTGGAACAAAGGCTCCTGGGGCCACGGCAGTGGCCCCTCCCTGGAGGCCGACACCCAGCATCCCTCATTGAAATCGGCCCTGGAGATCTTGTGGCTCAGGCTTATTTTCTGTGTTTTGTCTTTTCTTTATTCTTTCTGTTCTTTTATTTTTCTTTTCCCTTTTCCTCCCTCCCTCCCTCCTTCCCTCCCTCCCTCCTTCCTTCCCTCCCTCTCTTTCCTTGACAGTATCACTATACAGCCCTAGTTGGCCTGAAACTTGTCATGTAGCTCAAGCTTACAGCAACAACCCTCCTGCCCCTGCCTCCCAAGTGTTGGGGCTACAGGTATATCCCTGACCATTTTCTAGGGTTTTTGTTGCTGTTTCTGGTTTGTTATTGTCATTGTTGTTTGTTTGTTTGTTTGTTTTTGAGAAAGGTTCCACTGTGTAGACCTGGCAAGCCTGAAACTAGCTAAGTAGACCAGGCTGGTCTTGAACTCAAATTTGCCTGACTATGCTTCCTGAGCGCTAGGATTAAAGACACACGCCAACACGCCTGGCTCATTATTTAGTTTTAATTGAACTATCTATTGGAACGCTTGTGTCAGACTGTAGGATTCTGAAGAGGGAATCAGCAGCATGACCCCCTCCCCAAGTTTTTTCTACCTGTCCTGCAGGGCCCCCCAGGGTGAAGTGACTATCACAGTCTGGCTGGCTGTCTCAGGTGTGAGAAGCACACACTTTATCCCAGAGTAAATTCAAGGACAGGTAATGAGTGGGTATGGAAGGTGGAAAACTTGGCTTTGGCCATAGGAGAGGTTTCTGCCCAAAGTCTTCCTGTGATAGTTAAGTTCCCGAAGGATCTGCTCTTCTAAGAGACAGTCTATTGTCTCAGGGTGTACAAGTCTCTTGAACTGAGCAAACGGTTTGTGTCTTGGGCAGCAAGTGAGAGTTCTTCTCTGAGACTTCAAATCTCTGTACCCAAGCTCCTCACTACCATCTGTCTTCTCTTTTTTTGTTCTTGGTTTTCTCTTCCAGATCTGGAAGATCTGAACACACTGGACCCATCCTGGAGAACCAGGCCAACACCTTCCCCAGGAATAGAGAACCTCCTTCCCTGAGCTAAGACCTCAGTTGCTCCTGTTCCTGATACCCCTGACCCTTTTCTGTGTTCCAGAAGTGCTCCATGCTGTCCCTCATTGTCACACATCCAAGGTAACAGTGGCAGGTGCACATTGTTAGGAAGAGATGGTGGGAAAGCGTCATGAGAAGATGGGCAGTGCCTTCCTTTCTGCCATGCAGTATACTAGAGGATAACGGAACTTGGCTAAATGAAGTCAGTGTGGGGTATCCAGAGCTGCTACAAAGAGACTTCCTCCCGGACCCTTGGGGACAGTGATGTTTTATTATATAGCCTTTCCTAGGAAGGAACCTTTTGATTTAGAAGAGGAGAGGGAAGGGGAAGGCAGTGGAGGATTCGAGGCCAGGGCAGGACACGTAGGAGGCACCTGGCCTTCTGGAAGAACTGGGTTTTTGAAAGCAGAGACTGTGTCTTTCTTCCCCATCCTCTGACCCTGGCAGAGGATGCCTCAAGGAGTAGGGGATAGACTTTAAAGCAATCTCAGAAGACTAGTGCCCTGATTGCTACGTACTAAACATGTCTAGATGCCATAAGGAATGTCCACTGAGATAGGAGCTGGTAAGGTAGGGTCTGAGTGGGCTCCGGCTGTAGAAGCAGAGGCAGTAGACACAAGCCCTGCCTTCCCTACACACTAAAATGCTGGTAACTCTAGGGCAGAACACAGAAACATAGTACAGCTTCAAGGCAAGTTTTATGGGCAGGCCAATATTTTCCTGGTGTCCAGATTACAAAAGTAAGAAGGACTAGTAAACTCAATTTTAATTTTTTTTTGGGGGGGTCTTTTTGAGACAGGGTCTCCCTGTAGCCTCAGCTGGCCTGGAACTTGCTATGTAGACCAGGCTAGCCTTGAACTCACAGAGGTCCACCTTCCTCTGCCTCACCAGTGCTGGGACTAAAGGCATGCACCAGTATGTCTAGCTAGTATATTAATTTTAAAAATATTTTATTATTTTGGGGGCTGGAGAGATGGCTCAGCAGTTAAGAGCACCGAGTGCTCTTGCAGAGGACCCAGGTTCAATTCCCAGCACCCACATGGAGGCTAAGAACAGTCTTTAACTCCGGTTCCAGGGGAATCCGATGCCTTCTTCTGTCCTCTGCAGCATTGCACGACACATGCACCAACCTACATGCAGACAGTACACTATACACATAAAAAATAATAAATAAATAAATTAAAAAAATATTTTATTATTTTGATTTTATGTGTATGGGTATATTGCCTATATGTATGTTAGTGCACTGGTGTCAGGGAATGCCTGAGGAGGTTAGAAGAGGGTGTTAGATTCCCCTGGAACTGGAGTTATAGACATTTATTAGCTGTCATGTTGGTGCTGAGAATCTGAGCCATCTCTCCTGCTCCTTAATATTATATTTTAATATAACCCAATATATTCACCATATTATCATTTGCTATATTCTCAATTTAAAAATATTACCGAGATATAACCTATACATATATGTATATATTTCTATACAAATATTTGAAAGCTGATGGTTGTTTAGCAATATGGCCCCTTGGATCTTGGCTAGCCATATTTTAAGTGCTTATTAGCCACACGGGGCTAGTGGCTATTGAATTGGATAGTACAGTTCAGTCCTGGCAGGTCCAAACTGCCCACCATATCATCCTTGTTGCCTTTCTCTTCCAGAACGCTGTGGGCATCCCTTGGAAGAGACAGGCCTGGAGGGGGCTGAGCTGCAGGCATGGTGGTGGGTAGCTGTGGCCAAGCAGAACAAAGCAGGGTGGTAGCGTGCGTGGGAGGGGCTCTCTGCGTCTGGGTGCTCTGTGAGTCACTGTGGGGGCAGGGCGGCTGGGAAGGGAGCTCTCTATTCTGAGGCCCTCTGCACAGGCCTCAGTTGTGTGGGGGTGGGAAGGAGGGCCTCATAGCAGAGAATGGATGGGGAAGGGAGATGGAAGGATGTGTCTGCAGTCACAAAAATAGATCTGTATCTGTGGGGTGGTTACCAAGACTTAAAATACCATCTCCCTGTGTGTGTAGCAGCCGGCAGCATAGGGAAGCGGCTCCTGAGCCTCATGCTTTTATGATTAAAATCTTCAAACAGGAGAATGAAGACCGGGGCCGTCAGGACTGTGGGCTCTGGGGCTCTTTAGCGGATTGGATCCTGAAGTCTTCTTCGTTCTCTAGAGCTTCATCTGGAGGACCAGTTTTCTTTTCACCTGTCATACATCTGTTTTCAGACCTTCCTTTGACTTGAAAATTAAACAAATTTGTCTCATGGACAAACTTCCACTGGCACAGCCGCAGTAACTCAAAAGCGCTCTCTGTTTCTGCTTCCGGCTTCAGAGCTCAGTCTTGGGGAAGAGCGCTTTTCCTAGCGGAGTGAAGGCAGTCTTCTGGACTCAGCCCTGGGGCCACGAGTTCAGGCTGCGCTCTACCCTGTCCTATTATATATTTAGTCTCTGCTGCTTCATTTAACTCTTCTGAGCCTCAGTTTACTCTCCCACTACATAAGAGTCACAAGAATTCTTACTATACTGGGATGCCGAGAGGAGCCAGTAAAAAAAAAAAAATAAAAGAGAGAGAGAAAGGAAGATGAAGAAGAGGACAAAGAGGAAGAGGAGAAGGGAAAGGGGGAGGACAGAGGTAGGGGGAGGGGTGGGATCAGGAGAAAGAGTGGGAGGAGGGGGAGGGGGAAGGGTGTGAGGAGGAAGGGGAGAAGGTGAAGGTGAAAGAGGAGTTATGGTGCTTCGTACACAGCCCAGCACGGGGTGCCATTCCTGTCTCTTGGTAGGAGTGACCAGTTCTTCCCACACCGGGTTGAGCTTTGCCCTTCAGGGCCATGATGCTGTGCTTTAAACTTGACATTGTTCCTCGTTAGTATAGTGGTAAAAAATAAATAAATAAATAAAATAAAAAATAAAAAAATAAACTTGACATTGTAATGTGACAGATGTGGGTGCGGCACACAGAGGAGTGTGATTGCCCATGGCTGCTTGGGGCATTAGCGGCAGAGCTCAGCCAAACCCAGATTTTCTAGTTCCTGGGGTTAATTTAGCAGAATCTTCTGGGTCTTAGAACTAATGTATTAAATTTCCAAAGGCATACGGAGGAAATGGAGTAGGTAGGATTTCAGTGGGCAAACAGGCAGCCAGCCACGAAGGCAACAGGAAACTCTGAAATGCAACTTCCGGATATTCAATAGGATGGGCTGATAGACAGTTACTAAAAATGCTTACTGGGAATATGTTTTCAATCTGTGCCAGGTGTAAAATATCAAGAAGGAAAACTGCACATAATGTGACACTTTGTTAAAAAAAACTCTTCATCTATCTGCTTGTGTCAAAATATTCTAAACTAGATGTGGTGTTTGCCTAGCTCTGTTGGGTACTGGCTGTTTTCTGGAGGCTTGCATGAATTTTCCATAGCGAATACTCTTTATTTTCATGGTTACAAAAATCAGAGCAGATTACGAAAGATTTCCCTCTCCAGTTCACAGCAGGGAGCCAGCAGTTCATTCTCCCTCTGCCTTCAGACTCCTGGTGGCTTCAAGGCCTCTTTGTTTACAAAAGGATGATTATGTGGGTGTCTAGGGAGATGGACTGAGAGAGAACAAAGTGAGACATGTTTTATTGAAGCTGCTAACCAGAGTCAAGACACAACAGAAGCTTTCAGTGAATTCAGCAGCTGGCTGCTCCCTGTCAAAGTGGAGGAGCGGATTGCAGATGGACACGGATGTGTTAGGGAGCTCTGGGTTTGGACCATCTACTTCTTCATCTCTATAGAGAAGCGATAAAAACCAGGCCCGTTATGATTGGTTAATCCAGTAGACCAGTAGGCAGATGAGGGCTGTGGGAGGGGTCCTCCTCTGTTCACCATCCCATTGACTGTTGGATTTCATCTACCAAAGCTTCATCGTCTCACCCCTACTATCTTCCCACATCTACTGTCCACTCTAATTAAAATTCTCTTGCTTTGGATCCACTTGTAGTCTGCCCCCCCCACCCCACGACATGCCTGTCTGCTCAGTGTCTCGTATTGTTTGTTATATCTGACCATATATTTGAGCCTTTGCTGATTGCTCAGGTCCTTGGTGTAGTCTACCTCAGAATTCTTCCACGTTGAGTCTCAGCCTCACAGCGCTCTCCATTGTACTCGGGAGAGATGGCTGCACATAACTGGCTTTGCTCTCTGTCATGATTGTAGCCTCCCTCCCTCCCTCCCTCCGTCCCTCCCTCCCTCCCTCCCTCCCTCCCTCCCTCCCTTCCTCCCTCCCTCCCTTCCTTCCTTCCTTCCTTCCTTCCTTCCTTCCTTCCTTCCTTCCTTCCTTCCTTCCTTCCAATTCCTGGCTCTTGAATGTAGGATTATGAATGTATACCATTATAATCAGTTCTAACTCTTAATTCTTGACAAGCCATCTACAGCCATTAGGGCACAGCAGTTTAAGGGGTGGACACTGACTCCAAGGCAAACTCATTCCAGGGTGTGGTTCTGCCCCTTCCTAGTTGTGAGCCTTTGGGGAAATTGTTTGCTCTCTCAGTTTGCAAAGTAATGATATATTAGTTACCTGATTGGGTGAATTATTACAGGTAAAGCATGTCCAACTTGTCTGCTACATAACTAGCACTAAGCAAATGTCAGGTGTTGCAGTATATCAAGGACCCTCGTGGGGCTGAAGAGATACCTTGGTGGTTAAGAGCTGTGGCTGCACTTGACTGAGGTTCAGTTTCCAGCGCCAACATGAGGGCTAATAACCATCTGTAAGTCCAGTTTTAGGGGATCTGAAGACACCCTCTTCTGGCCTTTGTAGGCATTACATGACACAGGTGTGCTTAGAGGCTGGCAAAATCCTCATAAAATAAAAATAAATAAATAAAGCACCGTAACTTAACACGTGGTTGAAGGAAGGGCTCAGCATCTGACACATTGGATAAACTGTCCTCCTGACTATGACTAGCTGCAACTTACTTGTGTGCTTCAGTACCTTCTGTAAAACAAGATGCTGACGAACACCTCCTCTCCAATTCCCTGTGAGGACCAAATAAAATGGTAAACAGAAGCATCTGCAAAATGCATGGCCACAGCCCTGAGAAATGCTGGCTGCTGTTTGCATTACAGATGATGGGTGACCTTTTCTAGGATGAGTATGAAATTATTCAAATTTACCATTACTTTTGGAACATTCCAGAGTGCTTTGTGAGCTCTGACGTAGTTCAAACTTCTGTGCCTGTGCTGAAGAATCATGACACTTTAAAAGGTGGATTGGGAGAAGACTTGGCAAGCCAAGTTTTTACTTTGGGGAAATGAGTTCATTTCATCCTAACCCAGTTGCTGTTTATTTTTAGTGCCCATGAGCTAAGTCAGGAGCGTCCACATGGGGAAATCTTCTGGGCAGGGGCCATGCATTTGGCTGCACTCACATCATATGGGAGATCTTGTTCTTGGAATGCAAAGTAAAAGTGAGAATCTGTTCAGAAAACAAAAACGGAAACAAAATTACTCAAAATCTCTGAGGAATTTCTGTGTAGAGGAATATCTGAGTCCACAAAGCAGTTGGAGATGTCAATTCATGGCCTGGGGAAGCCAGCCTCTGTCTAAACCACCCAGAGTGGCAACATTATTGCTACTCCAATCTTCCCCAATAACTGAGAGAAGGAGAAGGAAAATGGTACCACTGCCTGAGGAGAAGGAAAAATGTTTCTTCTAGAAGGATCCTTGCTCCATGACAACCTACTCCTTGTTGTCACTTCCGTGGGCACACCCAAATCCGCCTTCTTGACAGATTCACTGTAGTGAACATGACCTGTTAGAGAGCATAACTGAATCCTGGATTTGCCAAAACAAGTCATTCACCTACCAATGGAAAAATATTTTATGCATATTGGCTCATTAATTATACCTTAATGAAATAGGCAGCAGACACTTTTCCTAAGAATTCTAAGCTCTGGTGTGGCAGTCAGTAGTTGAACTGAGCTTCCAGAGGCCGACTACGCCTTACTCAGCACTGAGATGACTGGTCTCCACTAGCACTCAGCAGAGTCTTAGAGTCTTCAGTTAAAGTTCTTTATCTGTTTGATTTTTGGGTCTTGCTATGTAGTTCAGTCTGGGCTCAAATTTGCACCCCATGCTTTAGCTGCCCAGATGTTGGAATGATAGGGTGCACCACCATATTAGGCTGAATCTTTATTCTTCTTAAAGAATCTAACTAGCTGGCTTTGCTAGTCTGTAGGTTGGACTTTGGGAAATAATACTAGTTAAGGAAATATGGTGAATTATAAATGAAATCAGGAAACTACACATTTCAAAAGCAAAAAGATTAATAAACCCAACAATATAATTATGCTATAGTTTCCTGAGAAAATGAAAAGCGGTACTTAAAAACAAAAAGCACTTGCACCTAGATAAATCAACACTTGGACAGTTGGTTCATGTAGCAGAGTAAACCTCTTCGGAGTTACCTGTTTACAAAGACGTTCATCAAGGTCCATTGATCCTGACCTTCAGATCTATATGATTCAATTGAGATCGTGAAAAGGGACACAAAAGCAAACAACACACACACTCAGCAGTTTTCCACAACTAAAGAGGAATTTATTAGGGTGGAAGCCTCTATATCTATCTATCTATCTATCTATCTATCTATCTATCTATCTATCTATCTATCTATCATCTATCATCATCTCCCTCCCTATCTATCTATGGGCTATGTGGGAATGTGATGGGTTAGGTTTTTCTTTTTTTTTTGAGACTGGATCTCCCTGTAGCCCCGGCTGTCCTGGAACTTACTCTGTAGACCAGGCTGGCCTTGAACTCACAAAGATCCACCTGCCTCTGGCTCCCGAGTGCTAGGATTAAAGGCCTGTGCCACCATCCCCCCCCCCCCCCGCATGATGCCGGTTTGTTTTAACTGTCAACTTGACTCAATCTAGAATCACATGGGGGAAGGTTTTTTTTTTTTTTTTTTTCTGAATGTTAGCACTTAATGAACCTCCGTGTTAAGCCACCAGGACACAGGGGCTCCCAACACCCATAATCTCCTCACCTCCTGTGCTGAAGAATTTGGCTTTCACAATGTCAGGCTGCTAGGGAGCTTCCCCTTCCTCAGAACTTTGCGGCAGCCTGGTCAGCACATCAGTGAGGGGGCAGCTCCAGCCTTACTTTGTCAGCCTGGTCACCACATCGGTGAGGGGGGCAGCTCCAGCCTTACTTTGTCAGCCTGGTCACCACATCGGTGAGGGGGGCAGCTCCAGTCTTATTTTGTCAGGTTTTACCCATGTCTGGTCACTGACCAATATCCACAGTTTATTAAGGTTGACAGTTGGGCAGAAGCTCGGGTTCCCCTCTAAGTGGTAATGCCTCATGCCAACTTTCCCAAAGTAACTTGGATATTCGCTGAACTGGATCCTGTGGTGATGCATGCCGCCAGCATTACCCTGGCCTGGGTGATTCTGGTGCTTACCGACATGGCTGTGGCCCAGAAGTTTGCAGGTTTTCCTCAGTCTGGATGGTGGCTAAGAGGAAAGAGGGAGGCCTCTGTGAAGTCTCTCAAGGTTGCTTTAGGAAGAGCATCTTAGTGAGGAATTACCCCAGATCAGGTTGGTCTGTGGGTATGTCTGTGAAGACAATCTTGACTGCTAATCGATACAGGAGGGCCCAGCCCATTGTGGGTGGCATCATTCCCTAGGCAAGTCCTGGAACTGGATGAGAGTAGAGAAAGCCAGCTGGGCAGTAAGCTGGAGCAAGCAAACGAGGGCGTATTATGCTTTCTCTGCTTTCGACTCTGCCATGATCAGCTGCCTCAAGATCCTGCTGCCTTGACTTTCTCTACCAAGTTGCTTTTGGTCAGGACATTTTATTACAGCAACCAGAATGCAGTGTTGTGAGTTTCACAATGGCAGTGACCAAATAGTGTTTACTAAACGGTCATGCATGTCTAGTGCTGTGGTATCCTGGTGTATATCATATAAGAGTAAAGATGAACAAGTCCTTCCCTGGTACTGACCCATTATTGGTTGGTAAAAACATGTCTGGCAGATACCATGTCCCAGAGGCTGAGGTCCATTGTCTCCAGTGGGTCTGTCTGGGAGTTTTCATTTTCTTAAAGAACCATACCAGTGAGTTCTAATGTGGAAAGCCTATAGATTGCTCTTTGAGAAATATCTGATTTAGAAAAATCATTATAAAAGACACATTGCAAAAGCAGGAAGAGTGATAAGCCCAGCAACATGATTATGTAGCAGTTCCATGAGAAAATGAGCTCTTTACAAACTGTAAACTCATAGCTAAGTATCAGAAGGGACTGCTTAGTCTTTATAAGAAGCATGGAAACACACCCAGAGTAGGTAACTTATTTAATATATGTTAACCAATGCCTTGAATATTCCAGTATTTAATAGTAGTCAATCAACCTTTGATACCTACATGTTAGAATCAGCTGAGAATTTTTTTTTTTGGTGGCACTCTTTGTATTTTTTTCTTTTTTAAAAAATTTATTTATTTATACATATATTTTTTTATCAAATCTAGACCCATGTCCTCCCCATTCCCCCACCCCTCCAGAGCTCATGCATTCTGCCAAACATACTATTCATCTCTTTCTCAGTCTTAATATTCTCCATGGGGAAGCTGACTGTTTTGAGCAGAAGTTCACTGTTTCAGTCAGTTCTTTGATGCAGTCCTTTCTGTTGTTGTTGTTTCCAATATGCATCACTCCCAACTGCTTGGATGAAAGCTCAAGGGGCCGTGCACAAGAAATACTTACAAGTAGGAAATTGGCACTAGCATCCACAGATGAGGGATACCATTAGTTGTTTGTTTTTCTGGTACTGTTACTTCACTCAGAATGATGTCCTCTAGCTCCAGCCATTTTCCTGCAAAGCTCATGATGTCATCTTTCTTTACTGCTATATAGAACTCCATTGTGTAGATGTTCCACATTTTCTCTATCCACTCATCAGTTGAGGGGCATTTGGGTTGGTTCCAGCTCCTTGCTATTGTGAAGAGAGCTGAAATAAACATGGC
>VZQC01013236.1:1849993-1878435 GCA_009823505.1 Rhizomys pruinosus | reverse complement strand
GAGTTTGTCATTCTCTCTCTCTAGGTCCTTCTTGAGTTCTTCATTCTCTTTTCTTAGTTCTTTGATTTGTTCTTTATAATCTTGTAGTTCTTTAAATATGTTCCCAATTGTGTTCCTGATATCTGTGTCCTGGGCCATCCCCAGGGGGATCCCACTGTAGGAATCTTCCATAGGGTTGGTAGAGCTTGATGCCAGATTATCCTGCCCCTTTCCTGTGTTGTGTCTTCTTCTTCGTGTTCCTAGCATATGAGCTTCTCCTTGCCTGTATTCCAATGTAGGTCCTAAATGCCTCTTCACTGTGTTGAAGGCTTTCTTTGCTTGCTTCCTTCAGATGCCTTTGTAATCCCAGTTGGGGGGGCTCTTCAGCCTGCACCCCCATACCTTCCGCTGGCCTCAGGAGATCTCAGATCTCAAGAGTCACACAACCCCACCTTTAATACCAGCTGGGAGGATAACTCCGCCCCCACAGCCACAAAAGCCAATCAAGCCAAAGACAGCTGGATTAAAGGATCAACAATCAGCCTTGCTGAGGCATCCAGTTCCTACCTGTCTTCCTGCTCTTCTTTCAGCTGGCCTCAGGAGGTCCCCGAGAAATTTTAATCAGGAAATAATCCCTGGGCTCCGGTTCCTGAGATGGACTAAACAGATCTGCCCTGGGGCCCTGCACAGGCATGACTCTAACCTTACTCTGTAGAGTACTGAAGGCTGAGAGAATCTTCATAACATACCTCTCCCCCAACACACACACACACACACACACACACACACACACACACACACACACATACACACACACAAACACACTCACACTTTTTTTTTTTAAATTAGGAAAAAAAAGCTACTGTAAGGGAGATTAAGCAGTTTGTCTAAGCCATAACTCAAGTTGGCACATACTAAGGCAGGCTCCAGAGTTACAAAATTAGACAGAAAAATGATCAGAGTGAGGGAAAATGGTCTGCTTGAAAAGAGATGTGTGAAATCAAGCTGCCGCTTCTCCCTGCAGCCCAAGAGGTGACAAAAGAGCACGGCAAAGGGAATTGCACGGAGGACTATCCTTCAGTGGGGCTAAAAGCCTCAAGCCAGAGATATTTTCCTTTGATGAAAAGGGACAGCAAAGCACTAGAAGGTGTAAGGAAATATGCCAGGAGGAGAACGAGCGCCTTCTCTTTAATGAGCAGAAGCTGAATGGACAAGGCTGGCAGCCTTCTCCCCACCAGTGCCCCAAGCAAATGTGACTCCTTAATGCTTCTCTCCCTGGAACCAGGGCCAGCTTCAATTTTCTCCTCCCTCACCCTCTTTTCACCCCTTCCCCTTCCTCCCCACCCTCCTCTTCTCCCTCTTCCTCTTCCTCTTTTCCCCTGCTGCTCCTCCTCCTTCTCCCACACTGAGGTAGACAAGCTCTCACCCGAGCTATGTCCCCAGCTCCCTATACTTTTTGAAGGAGGATCTTTCTAAGTTGCCCAGGTTGATCTTAAAATTCATTCTGTAGCCCCAGGAGGCCTCGAGCTTGTAATTCTCCTGCCTTAGCCTCTGAAGTAGCTGGGATTATAGACCTGTGCCATTGGGCTCAGCTCCCCACACTTCCTAACCCAGAACCCCCTACCTCCTATAGGTCAGATTGAGTATACGAGGTCACTCACATCTATATTTGTTTTATGGACTAACTTTGAATATCAACCCCATCCATTTCCAACTGACTCTGTGATCTTGGGCAGTTAATTATGTTCCTGAATTTTAGTCCTCCTACAAGTTAAAAAGATTACTTAAGCAAAGTAGTAAGAAAATCTATCCCATTATATACGTGATAAATGACAAAAAGAGTGTCTTGCTCATAGAAAGCCTTTCGTGGTAGCTGGAATGCTGGGTTGAGTGTGAAGTCATGGAAATGGGTATGCTTATCAACAGCTCTGAGGCAGAAAATGGGTGAAGGCCTCCTCCAGTAGACAGCACAGCTCATGTGGAATCCCATAAAAAGAAGTTTCAAGCTGTAGAGGAAATAAACAGGCCTTGCCAGAGCACATGAACACACTGCACGGTCTGCTGACACAAATGCGAGCCAAGAGAGCAATGCTCAGCACTGTGAGGTCTGCAGTTAGTCCCTAGAATAGGAAGACAGCAGGAGATAGTGATTGCTTGATGGCCAGAGTCTGAAAAGAGGAAGCAGAGGCTTGGCAAGGCCCTATTAGTCATTTCATGTCACCGCAGCCTTTACTCCAGCATGGACTATGATGGTGCCTGCCTCCCACCCAGGCAGCCAAAGTCAGAGATGAGAGACATCCCTCAGGGGAGGGGTGGGCTAAGATCTGAGTGCATACCACTGAACTCCAGAACCCATTATACTCCTATTGAGATTCCCTAGAAAGAAAAGGAAAGAAAGGAGAGAGAGAGAGAGAGAGAGAGAGAGAGAGAGAGAGAGAGAGAGAGAGAATTAATAATGTCTTGGGCTACTCTGATCACCAAAATAATCCATAAGTAACAGCTCCCCCATTAAATAAAAACTTTCATCCTTCCCTGTCCACTATGTTTAGTTCAGCTAGGAAATGATAGGAAGCAAGGGGTTGTAAGCCAGTAAATGGTGTTCATTAGTGCGCTGTTATTTGCTCTAATGAAAGAATCAGGCCAATCTGTCTATACTAAAGATCTTTCCATTGAGGGAACTCACAAGGTCTCTTCAGAGCTAGAACTGGCTGTTCCTGGCAGAGAACTCAGGAGCCAAAGGGAAGAAATTGAAGCAACTACAGTGTCATTGTTGGTGTCAGGTTGTGAACTCCAGAAGCCCATTGGAATGCAGAGACACCTAAGATCCATGTTGCCCAAGAACCTGCTGTACCAGGCATAGCCTTTGGCTATGCTAAAGAAGGCCACCACCAATTACTCAGGAACCCTCCGCCTTGCCTTCCGACCCACCCCGCTCTCACTGAATCCCACTCCCACCTTCTCCCTTAAATTCCCAAGCCAGACACCATTCTGTGCTTGGCTCTATCTTTCCCTTGAGCCTAGCCCCGGCTACCCTGAATTAAACTTTGCTCCGAAGCAATTAGACCTCGTGGCCTTTCATTCCGGGGGGAGTGCGCTATAACCTTACAGTGGGGGCTTTGTTGTTGTTGCTTTTAGAGGGTTTCACTAAGTAGCCCTGGCTGGGCTGGAACTCAGAGATCCGCCTGTCTATGCCTTTTGAGTACTGGGGTTAAAGGATTATGCCCACACAGCTGGCTAAATACAGTATCATTACATGCAGTAAACTATGAGATCAGGATAAAAAAAAAAAAACAGAACAAAAGTAAGAAGAGAAATTAACCAAGAATGCACAGTCATTTTTTTCTTTTATAGTGGGTTATTATGGGCTGCACAGTGCTATCTCTGGGTTGGTGGCCAAAGACTTGAGCCTCATTGGCAGCAAGTGGAGCTTTTGTTGGAGGGACTGGGACCTATGGTAGGCATTTAAAACAAAACTAAGTTGGAAGATGCTGAGACAGGGTCTCTGTGTAGCCCCAGCTAGCCTGGAACTTGCTATGTGGACCAGGCTAGCCGCAAACTCCCAGAGTTCTGCCTTTTAAGTGTTGAGATTAAACGGCATGTGGTACCACGCCCAGCTACCATTAAGTTTTAACTTGTGCATCATGTGTTTTCTGATCCAGCAGATATGAGAGAATTTTGTTTTAGAGAAGGATTTGTGGTTTGAATTCAGATGTACTATATAACAAAGTTGGCTTTCCATCTTCGTGATGTATTTGTTGAAAAAAACATGTATGTCTTCCGTAGGAATTCACAATAGGTTATTTCTTATAACTATGTTTTGAAAATAAGCCCTTAAGCAGCGAGAGTGCCAAAATTCTTGACAGTGGTATTGATTTGAATGTCATTTTCTATCAGTCTCAGAGTTAGGAGGGCGCAGGCTTAGTGTTCTGGCTGGATGTTGGCCCTAGTTCGTGAGTGTAGAGTAGAGTCAGATGCTTCTAGGGTTTCGGAGTGTGTTTAGGGAAGGTGTTTGGTTACATTTGGATTAAAACCTGGAAGCGCTTAAAAATGCGCTGGGAATTTGGACCCTATTCTCCATGGTGGTGTCGATTTCTCTCTCATAAATCTACCTGTGAAGTGAAATGTCACGTTGGGGAGATCTTAGAAAGTTTACGAGATGATTGGTCCAGGCAATGAAGAGGATTAAATATTCAGGGTCATCAGAGAAACATCACAGAATCAAACCACAGTCTCAGAGTGCCCAATAGATCCTCATACCTGCACGATTCCTCCAGCTCTAGGAAACACGGACTTCATGGTCTGACAAAAGCTAATGAAGGTATCAAAGACCATTTCTTTCTGGAAATTTGACTGGGAAATGGCATACAAGGTTTTTAACTGACTTTTTTTTTTTTCCAGACAGGGTCTCCCTGTGGCCTCACCTGGCCTGGAGCTCACTATGTAGGCCAGGTTGGCTTTGATCTCACAAAGATCCACCTGCCTCTGCCTCCTGAGAACTGGGATTAAAGGCATGCACTACCACCCCCTGCTTTAACTGGCAATTATTAAACACACACACAGACACACACACACACACACACACACACAAATGCCTAGACAGCTCAATATATTTAGAATAATATATTCTCATTAGAAAATTAATGAAGTAAGGACAATTATATCCTCATATCTTTAAGGATTCTTTAGTAAAAACAAGGCTAAATAATGACTAGCTGAACTCGCCCAGGCAGAAGCTAGCTTCATTTGAACACATGATCCATAAATTCTGAGAAAACTAAAAGGAACCAAAAGCAAATTGGAAATGAATTCCTGAAGATACAAAGATTATTGTGGAAATGCATCACTAAAATCAGGGGCATTGAGGGTAGGTGATTTGGGTATTCTGGGTATGGTACATGCTTTCTACTTTATTATTTCGCATGGGTTGATATAGCTTATTGTTTCCAATATTACTGGATTTTTTTTTCTCAATGCTTTGTAAATCTTAATGAAACAAATCCATCAGGTTATAATTTAACTTGGGAAAAAATAGACAACATATTACAGAAACGTTTTAATAAAAGCAAGATTTTGGGGAGGGAGATGTAGGGGGGAAGTGGTAGTAAACAAAGGAGATAAGTTACATATTGCTGGTTCTAAAAATCCTTTCATAGCTTTCTATGGATCTCTTAAGAGTCAAGGTTTTGGATTTTCTCTATTTTCAAAAACTAATTGACAATGAAAATTTGCCTTAAATGTTCCCATATGACTTTCTGCCTCACAATTAAATCAACTGGCTAATGTTATGTTCCACTTCATAAAGAAAATGTGTTCCTATTTCAGAAATTTCATAAAGCATCCATAAAACAAAAATTGGATGGAAAAATGTTAGCAAAAAAAAAAAATCACTAGCAAAATAAAGTCTGATGAATTGCAAGTTGTTCAGGAGCGCTCGGAGCCTGTGCTGTGGCCACGGGGACCTTGGTCGTAAATGGAACAATTCTGATTTCTAATGTTTGGAAATATTTTGCCTGTCTTCAACTCTGTGTACAAGTTAAGCTTAGGGGAAACAGCCAGCATAGTCTATTCTAAATGCAGTTGATCCCTGCAGCTTTGTGAACTTAAGTAGGAAGAAAAAAAAAGGAAGGAAGGAATGGAGGAAGAAAGGAAGGAAACAACTCTGGAAATTATAACCAGAAGTGAGGAGGAGAAACTTCAAGTTGTCAGGTTTTAAAAATCCTCATTTTGAAGTCGCATATTGACTTCAGTTTTCCAAGGGGTCAGAACAGCCACAGAGCTGCACACTCTGGCCAGCTGGGCCAGCACCATCCCCACTTCAGTGGGAACTCTGGGAAAATGGGCTTGTTCCTGGATGGTTTGTTCTCATGGATTTTTCTCTTCTGCTTGCTCAGTTTGGGACAGAAACTATTCTCCAAAGAACTCAGATTATCCACATGATCACAAGACGGTAAAAATCATTCCTCAGTCACAGCCTGTTGGCTAAATTTTTTTTTTCCTGTTTTCCCTGGCTGGTCTGTTGTGGTTTTCTGTGAAAAAACACTCTTTCCATCCATACTCAAAACCAGCCAGGTCCTCTTTTCATTACTAGACATCTCTTCCTCATCTAATGCCTCATAAACTAGATACGCAGATGCTACCATCTCCCTGAGTCAATGGCCCCTGTCCACTGGATCTCAAAACATGTCCCTCAAACCCACTTCTTCATGGATCCCCTGGCATGATCTTGGTTCAAGTGAGTTGATATGAACCAGATTTGTGCAATATTCTTCCATTTTCTCCTCTTTTCCCATAGTCACCATTGAGCTCTTTGAGTTCTCTGAATAAAAGGCATTGGGATGGACACTGGGCAGTCTTGAGCCCGCCTCTGCAGCTCCTTTCCCAGCTCTGCCTCTGACTCCTTTGTATGGGTCTCAAAGCATAGTGGGGCTTCTGGGCTAGACTGGAGCTCTCATCCTGACCCGGCCACATCCTTGTGCAGAAACTTTAAGCCAATAAGTTACTCTGTCTCTCATGCTGTTGGTGCATTCTGGGTGGGATTAGAGCCACATCTCTGCTCTCATGGAGCCCAGGTCCAGTACATCACTTAGTGCTTGGTGGCTGCCTGCTTGTGAGAGGTAAAGTGTCACAGGCTTTCAGTGGCCTTTCTGCCAAAAATCCCATTTCCCTTCTCTCTCTCTCTTTTTTTTTTGTCTTTTTGTCTTTTTGAGACAGGGTCTCCATGTAGCTCCAGCTGGCCTGGAACTCGCTCTGTAGACCAGGCTGGCTTTGAACTCACAAAGATCCTCCTGCCTCTGCCTCCCAAGTGCTAGGATTAAAGGCATGTGCCACCACGCCTGGCCCCCTTCTCTTTTTTTTAAAAGACTATTTATTCATTCATTTATTCGTTCATTTATTTATTTATTTTTATTTTTTGTTTTTTGAGACAGGGTCTCCCTTTAGTCCTGGCTGGACTGGAGCTCACTATGTAGACCAGGCTGGCCTTGAACTCACAGAGATACATCTGCCTTTGCCTCCTGAGTGCTGGGATTAAAGGCGTAGGCTACCACGCCTGGCTTAAAGATGGTTCTTAGCTGCCATGTGAGTGCTGGAAATCGAACCCGGGTCCTCTGTAAGAGCAGCCAGTGCTCTTAACTGCTGAGCCATCTCTCCAGCCCCCAACCCACTTCCCTTCTCTAGATGTCGATGTGTTCCTAATTTTCCCTACCGTTGGGAATGCCCAGTGGGTGCAATAGAAAGCCACTGACTAGGGCTTCTTGGAATGTAATTTAAAATGGGGCTGACTCCTCTGGAAAATATACCCACTTGCCTTTTTATCCTCCCCCTTTCTTTTGGCTAGAGTGGAGTTAGTTACTGGTTGGAATTTCAGTAGCTATCCCCTAGGCAATGAGGCAGTTCTCAGATAGAAGCCCTTTGCAGGTAGGACGCAAAGATGGAAAGCAAGAAGGTTTTTGTTATAACTACAGAACTTCCTATCAGCCTGGGATTGGTATGCATATGTGCTGGTTGATCTTGATTCTCAGCTAGACTGCATTTAGAATAACCTAGGCAACAAAGCTCTGGGTATGCCTGTGAGGGACCTCAGATGGGAAAGGCAGCCATCATTCCATGGGCTGGCATCCCAAACTGAATGAAAAAGAGAAAGTGATCTGAGCACCACCAGTAGTCATCTCTCCCTGCTTCCTGATTGCTGATGCAAGATGATCACCTGCCTCAGACTCTTGCCACCAGGCCTTCCCCACCAGGATGCCCTGTACCTTTAATCTGTCCTTCAGTTGGTTTTGTTGGGTATTTTGTAACAAGAAAAGTAACTGATATAATAAGAGAAGAAAAACACAGCAAGGCTCTTGTTTAAGCCTTTCATTTGCATCTTCTCTTCACTGTGAAGCCCAAGTATAATCGACACATAATGTAACCATGCACCATAACCTCCTGCATGCCAGATCTACAAACTCTTGACTTCAAAGGGTAAAAACCAAATTATTATTATTTTTTTATTATTTTATTTTTTATGTGTATGAATGTACTGTCTGAACGTAGGTTTGTGCACCTGTGTCGTGCAATGCCGCGGAGGTCCGAAGAGGGTGTCGGATTCCCCTGGAACTGGAGTTAAGGACAGTTCTCAGCCGCCATGTGGGTGCTGGGGATAGAACCTAGGTCCTCTGCAAGAGCAGTAGGTGCTCTTAACCGCTAGGCCATCTCTCCAGCCCAATTATTGAATGACAATTTTGACAATCATTTCTTATTCTAGTGTGTTTTAAATAATCATAGTAATGCTAAAGTAAGGCAATATTTGTATCATTAAGTTTCCCTGGGATATGATAATGCCTTAAATTGATCTTTAAAGCATCTCTAAATCAAGGACAAGGTCAGAATAATTTATCTCATTGGTGTTTCAAATTGATTATATTTTTCTCTATGTAGATTCTGATTTTTCATGTGTTTTTTAATTTTTTTAAAAATTTTAACTCTGTGTGCATGTGTATATGTGTCTGTGTGTATATGTGCCCATGGAAGCCAGAAGAAGGTGTTGAATTCCCTGGTGTTCAGTTACAAGTGGTTGTGAGCTTCTTGATGCTGACATTGGGAACTGAACTCAGGTCTTTGAAAGAGCAGCAATCATTCCTAATGATGATCCATCTCTTCTGCCCCTTTGGTTTTTGAATATGGTCCATGTCTGCCAACTACTCAAGGTACCTACTACCACTTTCTAACCTGCACCCATTGCAGACATTGGTAATCAATGACAGACAGCTTTATCTTTGCTTTAGCCTTGACAGAATCAGTCGGCTATAAAATGATGGTAAGCTGCAATAATTTTTTTAATTTTTCTACAAATTTATTACAGAAAACCCAGATTGTTATAAGCATCCTTGAATAAACTGATTTTTCTGGTTAAAGCAGTAAGTAAATAATTGGAACCGAGCAAACAATTCATTTGAAAGAGTCTGTGTTCTTTCTAGTAGCTACTGCACATCTAGAAGGCAGTATTGTCCATCTCTACCAAACTTTCAGTGTCTCATGAGCGTCTGCCGCACGTACCAACCTCATCTGGCTTCGTCTTTATTTCTCTACTCTGAATCTTACTTTCCTGTCCCGTGATTGTGTGTGTTATGTGTGTATTTTATGTTTTAGCTATGGTAAAATTCACATGACACCAAATTTGAGATCTGCAATAATTTTTAACAATTTGTAAAATATTGGGTAGGGCTTGAGTATAATTTAAAATTAAAAAATTCTTTGCATCAACATTTTCTTTTTTTTTTTTTTTTTGGTCTTTTTGAGACAGGGTCTCCCTGTAGCCCCAACTGTCCTAGAACTCACTCTGTAGACCAGGCTGGCCTTGAACTCACAAAGATCCTCCTGCCTCTGCCTCCCAAGAGCTTGGATTAAAGGCGTGCGCCACCACACCTGGCACTGCATCAACATTTTCAACCTGTTCAACAGATCCTGGCTTTATGCCTCTGCATGGAGAAGTGAATGGAGATGCTATTTGATCATTGTAGATTCGATATTGGTACAGAGTAGTGAATTTTATTGAGAAGGCCACGCTTGTGGGCATACACAGTTTTCCAAGCATTATGCAATGAATATTTAGAGAGAGTAGAATAAAATATTTTCTCTATGCATTTATAATCTAATGAGAAAAATAGTGTCAATAAAAATGCAACATTTTGAGGTAGTCGGATAGACAGTCTCAAAGGAAATAAACAAAATTGTGAATGTTCTATTACATCGCAAGAGTAGCCTGACACATGTTCCTGTGTTGGACCACTATGTTGTGGCTTTCCCATGGGGAAGAAGGCATTTGCCCGCCCCCCCCCACCGGCCCCCGCCCCCGCCTCCTCCCCCGCTTCCCCCCCCCCGGGCGTTGCGTTGCTTTGTTCCTAGATATGTCCACTAGAAACACAATGTAGCCTTGTAGGAGCGTGTCTGCTATGTGACTGCCAAGGCCTCTCCCTTCCTTTCCATGCTTGATTGGCCTTATCCAAGGAGAGCCAATGAAAATCCATCTCTCTGGAATTTTCACTTGGAATGAAAAGACCATAGACTGTAACCATGGAAACCAGGCTACACATTCACCCTTTCTAGAAGAAGAGGCAGAACTGCTGCTGCCAGAGTCCTTAAGTAATCCTGACCCCTGCTCTCTTAGAGATTTACAACCTTTTGATCTTTTTTTTTTTTTTTTTTTACTTTTGAGACAGGGTCTCCCTTAAGTCCCAGAAACCTTTTGATCTTTAAGAACAAATTCACCACTGTCTTTAGATCTTCCTCTGATACTGAGATAAACTGGGAGTTCAACCAATATTCCCTCCCTTGCTTCCCCTTTCTTTTTTTCCTGTATCAGTCTGCTTTCTGTTGGTGTAACGAAAGATCAGAGACTGGCACTTTGTAAAGAAAAAGGTTTATTGAGCTCACAGTTTGGGAGGCTGAAAAGTCTAAGGCTGGATGGTCCTATCTATTAGCCTCTAATGAGGCCTCCTTAGCTATGTAACAACATGCCAGGGAGGTGGCAAGGGAAAAATCCCATGGAGTGATCTTGCTTTCTTGGCTCTTGAGAACTCACTGGAGTCCTGTGAGATTAACATTGAAGTCACCTGAAGGCATCCCCCCTAATATCCTAATTACTTCCTGTAGGCCACACCTCTGCAAGGTTCTACCACCTCCCAGCACCACTGCACTGGGGACTAGACTTTTCAGCACATAAATGCTGGGAGACATATTCAACACATATCCAAAGTTAGCTGTAATCAGATGATATTTGAAACAAAAGAACCATTCCTTATTTCTTCAGTGTTCACTACAGTACTGGGGAGGGAGATGTAGTAATTGTCAGATAAGGCTGGCAGAGCCTGAAAGTGACCTAAGGTCGAAGTAGCTCTTTAGTGGCAGGATTGAGGCATGGCCAGTCCCATGTGGTTCTGTCAAAGTAGCTCTTTAGTGGCAGGATTGAGGCATGGCCAGTCCCATGTGGCTCTGAAGCCAGTGTTCCCAGGAAATGTAGGCACTGAGGGTAGGAGGCAGCACTGGCCCATCCTCTGTCCCCAGAAGACAGAATGCCCTCAGAGTGCTGGAGCTTTGAACAGGGGAAAAGCAGCTCCCCGAATGGTCCACCTGCCTTGTCTTTTCAGCCTCACTGGCTTCTGGATACCAGACTGAGATGCAATACAAACTATGTTGAAGGGGACTGGAAAGACGGCTCGGCAATTAGGAGAACTTGGTGCTCTTACAGAGGACCATGAGTTTGGTTCCCAGCACCCATGTTGGGTGGCTCACCTGTCACTCCAGCTCTGGGGGATCTGACCACCCATTCTGGCCTCTGTGAGCACCTGCACACACATGACCTTCCCCCCGACAAGTAAAAATAAATATTAAAAAAGAAAAAAAAAACATGTCGAAGATGGGGTAGCATCAGCCATCTTGACTGTCTCCTTGCCACAAACTCTTGAGTGGGTAATGTAATTTCACAATGGCTTCTTGATTGACTTCGTCAGCACTTTTTTTTTTTTTCTTTAGCAGAGATTGGGAAGAAAGCAGGTGGGTGTGGGATGCTAATATGAGAATCCCAGTGCCCTGTGCTCTGAGTACCTTCCCTTTTCTGGAGTTGAGTGTCTCCTAGTTTTGCCCCCAGAACCTTTCTCTCTACCCTGCTTCTTGGCCAAGAGTTGACCTGATTGGATTGCATAAATGGACCCATTAGATCTTGGCCAATGGAAGGGCCAAGCAGATTAGAGAGAAGAAGGGGGTGAGGATGGGGGTATTAATTTCCTTTTTCCTCTTTAAGAGGTCCCCTCAGGCTGGCCAGTGGTCTGCTAAAGGCCAGGCCAGTTTGAGGTTACATTTCTCTTTACAAAGGTCTTATCCGAAATTGCATTATTTCTTCCCTGTCTGTTCACACTCTGCGGTGCTGACAACTTCACTGTTCCCAGCCTCAGAGTTCTGAACACTGATCCTAGGGTTACCCTGCTGACACTTCATAGACTGTCTCTTCTTGGATTATCCTCCTGTGAGTGTAGGTCTGTCCTTAGAAAGGCTTCTGGTTGGTAATCATTCTAAATGCTGTGCTTTCTCTTACTGGCCCCTCTTCATGTGACCCTCCTCCCTCCTCATGCTTACTGATCCAACTTGTAGCTCTGGGCCCAGGGCTCTGAGGAGGCAAATAGTTCCAATAATAATGGAATCTGTGGGCCAATCGGAGAACAATGTTTGCACTGTAATCGATGTCTATCTCATCGGCCAATTTGGACTCCCAAATTCAAATTCAGGGAGAAGATAAGGTTGGCGGTGAGGTGATCTAGAGCTGCTCACGATGCCCCACTCCACTCCTACCCCTTTAATGGAATCATTGTGTTTATTTTTTGTGTGTGTCATGTTCCATGTCTCTCTGTAGAAAGGGTGTTGGTATTTTTTTTTCAACACCAAGGATTGAACACAGAGCCTGGCATATTTCTAGCAAACTCTCTACAGTTGAGCTATAACCCACAGTGTTGATGCTTTTTGTACAACCACTACTGAGTTTGCTCTGAAAATTCTATTCTTTTTACATTCTCTAAACTATGTAGGCAAATACACACAACCGTCATTCGACAGCAGAGAACAGCGAGATCTGGAGGTTAAACGCCTTGCCCTGGATCATACAGTGCTCATACAGGGTAGTCTTCTGTTTCTATTTTATCTTTGTTCTTGTTGTTGTTTTGGTCTTTTTGAGACAGGGCCTCCCTGTAGCCCCAGGAGGCTCACCATGCAGATAGACCATGTGGCTTTGCTCTCACATAGACCTGCCTGGCCTCTGCCCCCAGAGTGTTGGGATTAAAGGCATGCACCACTGCCTTGCCCTATCTTATCTTAATCTTAGATTTATGTTTGTTTACTTATTTTTATTTTATATCTCTCTGTGTGTTTATGTGAGTTTATGTGTACCTAAGGTTGTGCAGGTGCCTGTGGAGACCAGAGGATATTAGATCCCTTGAAACTCGGGTTACAGTTAGGTGTGAACCACCCGATGTGGGTGCTGGGAACCAAAGCTTAGTCCTTTGCAAACCATATCTCCAGCTGCATATTTTATTTTATTTTGTTTTATTCACCCCCTCCTCTCTCACTCTGTCTCTCACTGTCTTGTCTTTCTTCCCGTCTCCCAATTGGGGGGGGGGTCTAGCAAGAATGCATGTAGTGTATACATGTAAGGTGTATGCATGTATGTGTGTGTGTGGGTGGGTGCACATGCCTGTACAGTGCAAGGAGGCCAGCCAGATGGGAATGTCACAAGCCCTGCTCAATCATTCTCTGCTTTATTTCCTTCAGACAGGGTCTCTCCCTGAGCCTGGAGCTAGGCTGGTAGCCTGCAGACCTCAACAATTCTATTTCTGCTGGGGCTAACTTGGTTTTACATGTGTGTTAGGGCACAGTCTCAGGTCCCCATGCTTGGGCAGCAAGTGCTCTTGCCCAATACGCACCTTTCTAGCTCCCGGTCTTTGCTTCCTATCTGCATATGGCCCGTGTGCAGCTTCTTAATAGTCTTTTGATATTTATCATCATCCTGACCAGAGCTTCTCCCACCGCTGCTCTCCCAGCAGCCATCCTTCCCAGACTCACCTGGACCCCACATGAATCAGACAGCAAAATCAAAGGGCACCTGCTGGGAAGGGAGGTACGTGGGAATCAGACGCTGTCACATCTTCTGCTGGCTTCGTTGTGGGAGGAATCCTGTTGGACCCTCCTCTCTCGGGTCACTTTGAGAAGTCCGTGACAAACCAAATGAATAGGCCCAGCTTTTCCTGGGTTCTCTTCTGCTGGAGTTTCAAGTGGATTGCAGGGGGGGGCGATGACTCCCATGTGGGATGGTAATGAAATTTTGGCAATGAATACGTACAGAAGGGTAGAGAGCTGTGTGCCCTTCAGCACCTGAGCATGCCGAGAGCTTATCCACTGATGCTAGGGAATTACAAGGACTCTCCATTTAGGCTGATTAAATAAGTGGGGCAGGAAAGAATATAAAATACACTGCACAGTAATTTGCTTCTAAAAAGTCCCCCTCCCCCATGACAGCCACTCACCGGATGGATGCGCCTGCTTGGTAATTCCATTAGCAGAACACACTGAGTTCCCTTTTTCCTTTTTCATAGAGCCCAAGGTGGATTTTAACATAATAACTTAGGTAACAATTTTTGAATAATAGTCCTTCAGAGCCGAAGAGTTTCCTGCTTATTGTACCGGCTCAAAGCATTGGCAGACACTGTGTCTCTTTTTGTAGCCTCTAGGCGACTGATTGGTGTACTCAGCCCCATCGTACTGCAGTCTGAGAATGGTGTCAGGACAGAGGGTCAGGCTCAGGCTCCTGTGGTCCTGGAGCAAGAAGGATGGATACTGGGACTTAGTTCTGTCCCTTTCTACCTGGGCCATCTTTGGCAAGTCCTTTGACATCCATGGGATGCCAGGTAATCATCTGGCCACTGAAAAACATACCACAGTAGTTGCTAGGCTCCCTCCCAGCTCCACTTTGGTGCAGCAGGACTCTGTGCATTCCAGTGCACATAGTTTTGATATGTCTATTTACCTCATTTTCACAACAAGACATCTAGTGAGTTGAGGAAACGGGCCCAGACAGGGGAATGTATTTACTTTGGGGGTACAGAGTCACAGAGGAAAAAGCCAGCTTTGGAAAGCAGATTTCTGACCCAAAGTCATGTTTGTACCCCAGCTCCAAGCAGAAGAGAAGGCCCATTATGCTTTTACTTGTGTGGAAGGAAGCTGATTTTTCAACAATAGTTTAAAAAGAAGAAAAGATAAGTTTTCAAGGGTACCAATCCGAAGTTGTGGTCAGTCAAAAGCGGTAACTTTCCAAGGTCTACGCCATAAGCTTCCCAAGAAGAGGGAGGCTTGACCACCACTGAGGTGGAGGCTGCGGCCCCAGGAGAAGCCCTGGCCTTGTGCCATGATGTGCCTCACGATGGTCTTGATGCAGCGGCACTCGGTAAACCCAGTTACACTTTGGGTACAAAACCTCATCCACCCATAAGAATGATCCTTTAAGGAAATCCTTGCTTAGTTAAAAAGGTGTATTCAACCCACCATTACTTGTTAACACTCTTAGCTAAGTGGTAGAGCAAAGTAGTTTGACTTCTGATTAGACAGAAGGAGGAAACTTTGACCTAGGAGGGCAAATGGGGTGAACTCCCAGCAGGCATTGCTGCTCACCGTACCCTAAGGACTTGGCACTTTCACTTGCGGCTGCTAGTTCACTGCTGAGCCCCTGGCCCAGAAAATGCTTGCACTGAAGACAGCTATTGAACCTGTTAGTGCCCATGTTACCACCAGCCTGCACCCATGGCTAGCTGATACAGTGGTATAAACAGGATAAAAGGTTGGCTCCTCACTGGAACTGGGAAGAGCTCTGCAAGGCCAGTCAAGTTCCGGAGCTCCAGTGCGACGTGGACCGAGGCCTTGTCTGAGGCTGCACTCTATCTAGTCTGGTGTATTCTTGTTCCCAATCCTGCTACTCTCCATCTCCCTGACACTTAACACTCTCAACCTCTGCTTCTTCCCCAGAGCCTGACCTGCAACTTAAATCTTCCTTTCTCCCAATCCCGAGACATCTATCTCTTTAAAATCCCCCATTTGATGTCGTTCATTGCTAACAGCAAGTCTCTTGGCAAGAACACTGGGGATAAGAGTTAATATGGAGGACCGGGGTGGCTGTTTGCCAATACTGATCCATGTGTTTATATAATTTTCAAAACTAGGACCTGCCTTCCAAGACAAAGCCATGCAAAGGATAAATGATTTGGCAGAAACGGAATATAGAGAAAATTATGTGGCAATACTTAATTAAGAGGAAATTCCACCACATGTAAACGTATTTCAATGTCCTTCTTGAGGGGCCCAGTCCAGCTTCATAATCAAAAGCATGCCTCAGGATCTAATTATTGAGGACAGCCAAATCATCTGTGTTACTGCTAGATTCAAAGACAGTTATTGTGCACAGGGAGTTACGGCTGTCTGTCCATTTGAATCTCTGTGTTTTAAACTGTAGGTTGACAAGTAGGAAAAAAATCTAACAGAACAACAATAAAAAACCATTAGACTTTAACAACCATGTCAGTTCTGGTGCACCTGTGAGGACATCAGGTACAAGTTGTGACACATGGCTGGCTGAACTCTGGGGTGGAAATCTGTAACTTCATCAAACTTGCTGTAGCTACTGCACAATGAATGTGGGAGCACTCAGAAATTCAAACTTTTTTTTAAACAAATCCACACATATTTCATACATCAAAAGCAGTTACTTCAATTATGGATCATCTACATGATGGGCGGGGATGTAGGTCTTAGGAGGATCACGGTTTCCCCGTCACCATGATGTTCCTGGTTTGCTTTTCTTCATTAAGAAGAAAGTCAAGTGAGGGACAAATCTGACAGATGAGACCTGTGGAAGCTCCCCAGCTACTACTGCCTTGGAACTCACTGAAATTGGAATTGGGCACCTAAGGTGGTGGTGTCAAGCAGGCAAATAGATTCCTCACAGAAAGCTGCCACTTACCAGAAGTTGTCTCACTGTGGTCCGGTGGCACAACTTGTTTCCATCCACAATTAGAAAAGTTGATTAATTGTTCATCTTCTCCTAGGAATTCCAGCTTCTATTTGCTGCTGTGGAGAGGACTAGGCAGAGATTTCGGCTGCCAGGGAATGAGCTACTGCAGCAAAGAGCAGGCTGATGGAGAAGGGGTTCAGGGCTCCCATATTCTTATTCCTGTAAAAGCAAAGAAAGACCTTCAGGTACCAGTTCTCATTTGGGCTGACCCTTACAGATTCGTGCAGCAGCTTGCTCTTAGGTCCAACGTTGCATGACCAGCATGTCTCCTCTCTCGGAAGAGCTGAACTCTATCAGAGGCAGCTCTGTCCTTATACCTCTGTATTTTCTTTCTGTGCTAAACACTCCCCTTGTAGGGAAGAGTCACATGTTCCTATATGTAGGCAATTCCACATAAGGTTGAAGAATTTGGGGGTACTGTGGATATCAACACATGGGAGTTGGCTTGCCATTTCTAATTCCACTTGGTAGCCAAGAGATTCTTTATGAAGCTCCTCAGCATCTAGAAGAATATCTTCCATTTTTCTCTTGAAAGAAGAAATTGGAGCTGGCCATCCTCAAGAGACAGAGCTAACCTAAACCGGGAAAGAACAGGGAATTCCACAGTCTTGGGAGTTAGGCACAGGGAACTACTTCGTACTTGTGGTAGGAATTTTCTCTCAGATTCTAGAGTAGCATCCTTGGGCTCCTTCGAGTCTGTCTCATCAATTAGTTTTCTAGGAAAAAAACTCTAGAAGGGTTACAGGCTGTGGAAAAAATCAAAAGTAGAGAGAGCTGGGGGTGGCGCATGCCTTACCCAGCACTGGGAAGGCAGAGGCAGGCTAATCTCTGTGAGTTTGAGGCCAGCCTATTCTATATAGTGAGTTCCAGGCCAGCTGGGGCTACAGGGAGACCCTGTTTCAAAACCAAAACCAAAACCAAAAACCACCCCCTAAAACAAAACTCGGCAAAATTAGAGATTGAGGCAGAGGTGTTGACCCAAGCTAGAGCTCCGATTCTATCATTTACTTATGAGCTCAGAGGTCCTAGAGAGGCTCCTTGTGCCTTGTCTGAGCCTTGGGTCCACTGCCTCCTCCACTGGCTAACCCTCCTTGGGCCCTGCCTATCTCATCACTGTCGTCAGGAAGAACAGGAATAAAGCAGTCCCAAGAGTCGACACAGCATCTCTGTGTGTAAGTAGTCCTGCCTGAGCTTTGGATTTTGTTGACTAATAGGGTAAACTCGATGTAAGCCTTTCAGGGAAGAGAGGTTGTAGGAATGTTTATGAATTTTACAGCAGGCTGGACACACTGACTAGCCTGCATGTCTCCCAGGAAATTTACAGCTACAGAAGTTATACCTTGCTTAGACTTTGTCCTGGGATGGGTGCTGTCTGAGGCACACCTAGTAGATGTGTCGTTCCTGTCCTAAGATTCCAAGTCAAAGGTCTATGATAAGGGCATCAGGTATACATAACAGGGTCTCCACATTTTGTTTTAATTCCCAGAAAGTCTCATTTGAGTCTAAAATATTTTCCTTCACATCTCTCTGGCCTGGCAATCTGCTCTTCAAAGAAATATTTGTAACCTAAGAGCTATTTTAATGGTTTGTTTTTATTTATTTTGGAAATACTAGATTGAAATAAATAATTAGATTAAATTTTTTATTTTATTTAAAAATATAACATTTTCACAGAAAAATTTGAATGAATATGGTAAAAAAATGACTGTGTTCTGCAACACCCTTTGAATACAACTAATTAAAAAAAAGTTGTTTTTCCATCGACTACAAGGAAACTACTGGATTCCAACATCATGCTACATTTACTTAGTATGGCTTTCAGGCCATAGATAGTCACACATTGGCTCACCTTCCCACTAGCTCTTCCTGCAAGTGTACTGCTAGCTTTGGAAGCTGAAGCAGCTGAAATCAAACAACCGGCCATATGTAAGGAGAAAGTATTACATTTCCATGAAGAAAGCGCCCTCGGGTTTCCTTCTCAAGTTTAAGAAGAGTGAAGGCTTAGAAACATTTCCCACGGGACTCCTCTTCAGGGGCAGAGGAGGAAAGAAGTGGTATTGCAATTAGTAATAGCAGTGTGAATATTTATTTATTTATTTATTTATTTATTTATTTATTTTTATTTAGTTCCAGGCCAAGTGGGGCTACAGGGTCTCCTGGAACTCACTATGTAGACCAGGCTGGCCTTGCTCACAGAGATCCACCGGCCTTTGCTTCCCAAGTGCTGGGATTAAAGGCATATACCACCACTCCTGGTCCAAATTTACATTTTTTTACTTTTACCTTTTTCTCAGAGAGTTCCATGAACCACCAGTATTAAACCCTCACTGATTTTTAACCATTTTTTTGTAGTTTTATTGGGGTTTATCATGGGATTGGGAAGGTATCCTTAGGGCATGCTCCTATGCATAGTTTTCTATCAGATTTTGAACACAGAGATAGACTGTGTTAGTTTACTCTTACTTTAATAAAATTCTTGGAGATAATTGGCTTATAAAGAAAAAAAGGTCTATTTTGGCTCACGGTTTTGGAGGTTCTGGCCCAGTCTGTTGGTCTGTGGCTTTGGGCAAGGCACTTAGATACAAGGACTTTTTTTTTTTTTCAGGAATTTTGTTTTTAAAGATCATGGTGAGTTTGGTTTTGTGTGTGTTTGAAGCACAGGCTGAAAGCCTTTGGGCAGCAACATCTGCCTGTGCTGATCTAAACTCCTGATGGCCTTTTTCAAAAGTATATTTCTGTCTGGTCATACATTACTTGAAACAGTAGGATTTTCAGTTGACCTTGTCTTTTATTCTTGCTTTCATGGTAACTGAAACTCTTGACCATCAACATCAGTGAAGTAAGACAGCAAGGAACCAGGAGAGATCATTTCTCTGTGGATCTGCTGGGGTTCAATGGGTGATGAACGAACATGGGCTTCTGCCTAATCTGTTTCTCTGTTTTTGTCTTTTTATATTCTCTCTCTCTATATAAAGATATTATATATAAGATATCTAATATAATTGTTTTTCAGAGACAGAGTCTGTCTCCCTGTAGCCCTAGCTGACTTGGAACTCACTGTGCAGACCAGGCTATTCTAGATCAGTGAATCAAGAGGTAATAGTCTTTGCAACTCACAGAGATCTGCCTGCTTCTGCCTCCTGGGATCAAAGGTGTATGCGTTACTCCCAGCCCTGTGTCTTTATTTTTATCTAAACATGGGTCTCTTCTTTCAACCTGTAGATACCTATGGCAAATAAATCTGTCGTAATGATGTAATAAAAAGGAGATGCACACTTTACAAGTTCAAGATGCTTTACGAAGTGCCATGAGTTGTCTATGCCCACACTTCATATCTTGCAGGTTTTGCCTGTGTTTTTACTGACTGAGGCCTTGCCCCCACCAACTTAAAACTGAGAATGTTTCTAGCACTTGGGAGGCAGAGGCAGGCGGATCTTTTGTGAGTTCAAAGCCAGCCTGGTCTACAGAGTGAGTTCCAGGACAGCTGGGACTACAGGGGGACCCTGTCTCGAAAAGACCAAAAAAAAAAAAAAAAACCAAAAAAAACCTGAGAATGTTCAAAATGTTCTATTTCAGCAGTTAGTGAACACTGAGTATCTCATTCCAAGAACTAAATCAGATGAGGACCTTAAGCCTTGCTCTAGCATTCTAAAGAGTCCAAGGAAAAAATGGACCCCTACAAGCCATCTGTAGTACAAATTCCCAGCACATATGCAGGACTGACAACTGCAATTGCCTATAAAACTTCTGTCAGTGGCGTCCACCATGGCAGGAGGAGCTCTTGATCTCGGAGCTGTCTCTAACATTTGTTTTGGGGCAAAGGAAAACAAAAGCTTTGTTTGCCTTTTAAATATGCCCAAGTTGTTCTCAAGCCTGTGGATAATCACCACACTGCCTGAAATTTGTAACAGGCCTGAAATTTGACTGCCGCCCCATGGCCGAGTTTGAGAGAGGATGCTGGTCTTGTCCAGTGATAAGCACCTTGGAAGACTGTGTAGAGTCTCTGCACCACACTGGGATGATCATTCTCTTTCTACTTCAAGACTGCACAGAAGCAGATGCCAATGGTCAACCTGTCCTTTACCAGGCAGGAAAACAACACAGATCTCCCTTGCTCCACAGGTCTCAAGCCTAGTTTTTCACCCCGCTGCTCTTCACTGTGTTCTCTATTCCCTCATCTTGACAATGTGCCTTGGATTTTAAGAACATAACATTCTGCCATGAATAAAGTCATTATGATTGCTTTGAATTGCAGAGCACTTGAGTGATGTGGCTCTTGGTATAAGCCACAGCTTTTTCTTGGAATGAATCTCCTGCCCTTCTTGGGGAAACTGACTCATACATAGCAGGGTAGCAACACTGGCGTGTGAAGACTGGCATGAAGAGATGAGCTCCAGGAGATATGTCTCAGAAGTCATCGTTTAAAACCTTGGAAAGACTATTGCCTCCTGATTCACTAATCTGGTTTTATTAGCAGGAAGTCAGGGTGATATTCTTGACTTATATTTATCAGAAATTTTTGTGTGTTTTCCTATATGAATGTTAAGCAGCCTCACTGAAACTCACGATAGTGTAATTTTATATGATATTAAAAATAATCTACTAATATATTAAAATAAATCTTAAAATCAAAGAAGAAAATCCAAACAAAGAGAAATAAATTGGCAGTATAAAGAACTCCTGAGACTGGGATGGAGAGATGGCTCAGTGGTCAAGAATGTTTGATGCTCTTGCAGAAGACCTGGGTTTTGTTCCCAGCACCCACATGGCAGCTCACATGGCATCTGTGGGCACCACGCATGCCTGTGGTGCATGCACATACATGCAGGCAAGATACCCATGCACATTAAAAACAACAACAGCAATAACAACAACCACAATCAAAAACCATGAAACATTTTTAAAAGAAAAACATAAAATATTTTTAGTGGATTGTTTTAACCTTTGCATGAAGGCAACCATGTTTGAAACTTGGAAACCCATTGGTAGAGAATTGAAACCAAACCCAAAACGTGGAATGATTGTCTTCACGAACTGTTTCCTTTTATGAAAGCCAAGTGCCACTTTGAAACCTGAGGCCAGTCCCCAGCAGCACAAGTCACTTACTGCCTTTGCTCTTTTTAATTGGCTGGCTGATTATCGAGCTAATAATAAATATAATTGAAAATCACTGTGAAATCCTTTGAAGTTTGCTGCCAAATAATGTCTCAAGGAAGAATGGAGTGGGGGTGGGTGGGGGGGAGTCCCAGGGGAACATTTCAAACAGTGTTTTAAATATTCAGAGTCAACAGTTAGGGCATTAGATTTACCTCAAGAAATTCCTAGTGTTTATCAAACATATTGTTAACTGAAGAAAGCACTCTAATTCCCATCCCTTGTAAATGTCACTAGGGTAGTGACTGTGTAGTATTTGAGTGGTAGTGACTGAAGATAATTTTTATTCTAAATTTTATTCTAAGTTATTTTTTATTCTAACTAAGATGTGACCAGAATAAAGTACCCTAATTAGTAACTATCAGTCAACTTGACTTGTGACTTTGGAAATAAGCCGCCAAGACAAAGGAGTTGTTTAGCTGAAGCAATGTCATGCTGCCTAGATTTTCATTTTAGGACGGAGCTTCTGCCATGAGCTCTAATAGTTTTCGGAAATGGTGCAGAGCTACAATAACAGCTTTCTGGTTTTGATTACAAGGAGGAATGATTTCTGGTTTTCTGTATTATTTCCAATGTGAATGGGATTTCATTTTTTTCTCATTTAAATGCAGTGATCAGGTGAGAGAAATCAGAGCCTTTTCCATCAAAGCTCTATTCTGTGACCAGAATACAAATCACTTGATTTTTGTTCTTTAAAAAAACAGAGCCTTGAAACAAAGAGTCCCGAGACAAGGCACAGATGAGAATTTGAGATGGAGTTCGTGACACCGTGCAAACGGAAGGAAGTGCGTGTCGCTGTTGGCACTCGGGGTCCCACGCAGCTGGCACAGCACTTCACCAAAATGCTTTCCTTTTTTTTTTTTTTTTCAAGACAGGGTCTCCCTGTAGCGCCAGCTGTCCTGGAATTTACTCTGTAGACCAGGCTGGCCTTAAACTCACAAAGATCTGCCTGCCTCTGCCTCTGCCTCCCAAGTGCTAGGATTAAAGGTGTGCGCCACCATGCTCCGCCCAAAATGTTTTCCTTATACGCATCGAAGGAGCTGACTTTTTTTTTATTTTTATTATTTTTTTTATTTTTATTTTTATTTATTTTTATTTTTTATGTGTATGAGTGTACTGTCTGCATGTAGGTTGGTGCACCCATGTCGTGCAATGCCGCAGAGGTCAGAAGATGGCTTCAGATTCTCCTGGAACTGGAGTTAAAGACGGTTCTTAGCCACCATGTGGGTGCTGGGAATCGAATCCCGGTCCTCTGCAAGAGCAGTTAGTACTCTTAACCACTGAGCCATCTCTCCAGCCCTGAAACTGACTTTTTAATCTTAATTTAAGTGCTCCTTAAAAAGAGTCAGGGAGGTAGGGGAAGAATGTATTCCAAAGCATCAGTGTGTTCATGGCTCCAATGAGACTGCTAATTGAGATGAGACATCACAGCTCATTAGTGGGTAGGGGTGAAACACGACGAAAAGAGCTGAGAGTCCATTCTCCTCTAGAACTCAGAACATTACTGACATGCCTCTCCTTTATTTAATTTTCTTCTCCTGAAAATGAGATGATCATGGTCTGCACAAAATCATGAGTACTCTCTCTGGAAAGGGTTTTTATTTTTTTATTTTATTATTTAATAAATTTTTTATTATCTTTATTTTATGTATATGAGTATATTGCCTGCATGTGTCTAAGTGCACCCGTGTTGTGCAACGTCTGCAAGGGTCAGAAGAGAGCATCGGCTCCCCTGGAACTGGAGTGAAGGACAATCCTTAGTCACCACCTGGGTGCTGGGAATTGGACCCAGGTCCTCTGCAAGAGCAGCCAATGCTCTTAATTGCTGAGCTGTCTCTCCAGCCCCAGGGATTTTAATTTTTCAGAGACAGAGCTCCTTGTCCCTATACTAATGATCACAAGTGGCCCAGCATGGAACTAGACTTTTCAGAGTAGAGTGAAAGGTCTTTTTTCATTATTACGATTTCTTCTTTCAATTAAGGCCTCCTCTAAGCCCCTGGCATTTCCCACATAGAAAGATGATTGTTTTTCAATATCAGTTTGGCTCTAAGTTGAACACTAATTCCTCTCCCATGTGACTGTCCTAAAAATATTTGAAACAGCTGTTGTAATGCCTGCAAATAATCCTCTCCAGGCCAAACAAGTCTAGTTCTTCATAAGCCATGGTTAGAAGAGCTCTTGTCTTAGGCTCTCCCAGCTGGTTGGGTTTCAGTGTCTAAGATATGTTCTGATGATTGGATAGTGGATGGCGGTATGGAACAGGGGCTCCCACTGAGGTCTGTCCATGGGGAATCTGGCCAGAATTATCTCTTCATTTATTCAGCTACCAAGGCTTTTTAAAGACAGCTGACGTTTATCAGTTATTTTTGGAGACTACATCAGATCATTGGCTCATTTTGAACTTGGAGTCTATTAAAACCATAAGTTTTTTTCACACATGCTCCTGCTAAGCCACCGTGTGTGTAAGGCTATATATAGTTATTATCTGTTGAGTGCTTATTATGGGCAAGGCAATGTGCTAAATGCCTTGCATCTTTTGCATCTCATTTAATCCTCACATCCACCCAGGAAGGCAGGCATTATTCTTGTCCATATTATGGATAGGCTGAGGCCCAGACAAGTAGAGACTTGTCTACAGAGGTCCAACCCCAAACAGGTGCTCTTAAACTTGAGGTCATTCTGTTTAGGTACTGATGTGGTGTTTTTATTGCTGACTTATCTTGAAAGGGGTATGCAGAGGACTCAGCATTGAAGAGCAGAGCTGTTGAATGTAAACTGGCTGTGCCTGCCCATCTTCTCATCTTTTTGGAACCTCCCAGGCATGTGGCACTCGCATTTAGCCCCAGCACTCAGGAGGCAGAGACAGGTGGATCTCTGAGATTGAGGCCAGCTCCGGTGTACATAGTGAGTTCCAGGCCAGCTGGGGCTTCAGGGAGACTCTGTCTCAAAAATCCCCTCCCCCCAAATCTTTTTGGACCCTGGTCTTGTCTCTTGGACCCAGTTTCCATTTTTTTTTCTCCTCTCCCTCACCGTGCCAGTCCCTTGGTAAGAGTACAGAATTTCTCAAGCATGCTCCTAATGCCATCATTGCCACAGACAGAAGAGGAAGGCCGGTTTGGTATACTTGTTCACAGAGCCTGTGCTGGTTTAAGCGGATCATTTTTTATGTCAAGGGAGCAGGGACCAGCCCTAGCTCTCTATTCAAATGCTGGTCTAGGACTCATTGAGGTCTTCTGTTAGTTTACAGCATTGGCTTTTTCCTTTTTGAATATCCATAACCATGTTTAGGTTTCCTGTAGTTTTCCCATTTTTTTTTAAACCCGTGAAAGATCAGACTGTGGTGGACAGGTTACTTTTGTGTTTTGGAAGGTATTTTCTTTCTTGGCAAGGAGGTTTGAACATATTGAGCACATATTACAATATTTGTTGAAACTTCTGGATGAAATAGCAATTTCATTTTATGAAGATGATAGAAACAAAACGAGGGTTGAGTGGATCAGTAATGCTCCATTTGACGATGTGTACTTTATTCTTCCTTCAAAAATTGTAACCTCTTAGTCTGGCATGGTGGCACATGCCTTTAATCCCGGCACTTGGGAGGCATAGGCAGGCAGATCTCTGTGAGTTCAAGACCAGCCTGGTCTACAGAGTGAGTTCTAGGCCAGCTGGGGTTACAGGGGGACTCTGTCTCAAAAAAAAAAAAAACAAACCCCAAAACAACAACAAAGTTGTAAGCACTGATACGCCTTGGTTTAACACTAAGCCTGCAACATTGTAGATCATAGATCTGCATTTTACGCCATACTTATTAGGTATGATCTCCTTAAAAACTAGTGTTCCAGGGCTGGAGAGATGGATCAGTGGTTAAGACTCCTATCTACTCTTGCAGAGGATGGGGGTTCGAATCCCAGCACCCACATGGAGACTAACAACCATCTGTAACTCTAGTTCCAGGGAATCTGATGCCTTTTTCTAACTCCTGGGACACTGTACGACACAGGTGCACTTACACAAACACAGGCAATACACTCGTACACATAAAATAATAAATAAAAATATATTTATTTGGTCTTTTTGAGACAGGGTCTCCCTGCAGCCCCAGCTGGCCTAGATAGAACTTGCTATGTAGACCAGGCTGGCCTTGAACTCACAGAGATCTGCCTGCCTCTGCCTCCCTAGTGCTGGGATTAAAGGCATGGACCACCACACCTGGCCAAAATAAAATATTTTTTAAAACCTCAAACCTAGTACTCCATGGTGTGTAAATGCTCCCACGATGGGATATTTATTTTGCAGAGCTGAGAAGTCAACCCACAGTTTTACGTATGTTATGTAAGCGTTCTACTACTAGCTACACCCCAGTCCAATGATGTGATTTTTTAAAATGAAATGAAATAGTGATAATGAGACTTATTACCAACATTCTTGGGCAGCAACAGATTAGGAGGTTGATGTCATATAACAGTATTAGCATGCATTTCAGTGCAGATGAATGGACAAAATAGAATAGAATTATTTCTATTTTCTGTAATGAATTTTCAGTAAACAATAGTACCATTGATTTTTTTCTACCATGTCTTACATTATTTAACTTGAGTTTGATGTAATCATTGAGACTCTAGAGAAAGTAGTATCATTCAGGGCTAGAGAGATAGCTCAGTGGTTAAGAGACTGGCTGCTCTTACACAGGACCCAGGTTCGGTTTCCAGCGCCCATGTGGCAGCTAACAGGTGTCCATAATTCCAGTTCCAGAGGATCCAATGCCTTCTTCTGACCTCTTTGGGCACTGTATGACATTGGTACACTTATATACATCCAGGCAATCCAATCATACACATAAAATAAAATAATAAAAAGAAAATAGTATCATTCAAATAAAAAAAAAATCAAATCAATGTCTGACAGTTGTTTTATCTCCTTTCTCAAAGATGCTATCCAATGGGAAGGCTTAAGCGTCATTGTAGCTTTAAATATGAGCAAATTAAACTTTTCCTTATAAATTACTCAGTTTATGGTGGTTAATTATAACAACAGAAAACAGACTAAGGCAGGAGGTAAGAGGAAATAACCTGCCCTGAATATAGCTGACATCTCCAGTCTTGTAGGTCAAAGCTCAGGGAGCAAAATGCAAGAGTGAACCTTACTGTGAGCCCTTCTGCCATTTCTCACTTCTGCTCTGTCCCTGAACAAGTTCTTCAAGGAAGGAAAGAGTGACCATTCCAACATTACGGCCTGCTACTTTGTAGCTCCAGCTAAGCATTATGCCTGTGGGAGCATTTGCCCTGTGCTGCAGTCCTTACCCTCTGAATTAAGTCCACAGGGTCCCCATGCTCACAGGCTCAGAGAAGAAAGAGAAATCTGAATAGTTCTGTCTCAAGACAATGAATGGTCTGACTTCCATGGTTCTCTTCCTGTTGCTTATTGTTATAATATATACATATATTTTTGCACATATATAGAGAAAGGTATAGTCACAATAAAGAAGGACATATAAAGGATATGTGCACAAAGGATATATATATATATATATATATATATAATGAACATAAATGATATACATATATCAACCCTTTCATGGTTAGCCCTCTGTGCTTATTGTTATATGTGTGTGTGTATATATACATATATAGTCACAATAAGAAATATTATATACATAAAGGACATATGCATAATGGATGTGTGTGTGTGTGTGTGTATGCATACACATCCTTTCTTTTTGTGACTCTGGCCTCTGATGAAGCAGTTGACATGGAGTGGAGCACTTATGTTGTTCACTCTCTATTTTTGGAAACTTGCCTTCTTTTACTTGGGGTAGACATCCAGAATTACTTTTAGACACAGAAACAGGAAACTCCAGTCCCCCCTTTCTTTCTGGATTGGAGATTGAACCAAGGGACTTGTGTATGCAGACAAGCACTCTGCCATGCAGGTGTGCCCCCAGCACCAGCATCTTGGTATGACAAAACATGTACTTGTCCCTCATAAAAGTTTCTAACAACTGACTGCTGTGGGCCAGGGAGTGGAATGTGGTGGTTTGAATGATAGTGTCCCCCATAGGCGTTAAGTATTCAGACATTTTGTCTCCAGTTGGTGGCACTGTTCTTGGAGGTCTTAGAAGGTGTGGCTGTGCTGGAGGAAGTATGTTATTAGGGGTAGGCTTAGTGAGTTTAACAAGCCTTTCAGTCTCTAGTCTCTCTCTTTCTCTACTTCCTGTGCTCATTGTGAGATGTGACCCTCAGCTTGCTGCTCTAGCCCTGGCCACCATGCTTCCTGCTACAATGGACTCTAATTCCCTAGAGCTCAAATAAACTCTTCCTTTTATAAGTTCCCTTGGTCATGGTGGATTTATCACAGCAACAGAAAAGTGACTAATACAGTTATTTGGTACCAGGAGTGGGGCGTTGGCTGTGAAGAACCTGACCATGTAGATGTTTGGAGAAATATGGAAGACTTTGGAAATTTGGGCTAGAAAAGCTGTTGACTACTGTAAGCAGAGCTTAACAGGCCATTCTAGTAGAAGCCTGGAAGAAAGCATTGCTGCAAAAAATGTAGTTCCAGAGGAAAATAAAGACTTAGACAGCAACTGGGATATTTTGATAAAGAGTCTGGCAGCAGTTTGCCCACAGCCCAAATGCTTGCCTGATGCTAAGTTGAAAAGCAATGGACTAATGTCTTTGGTGGAGGATATTTCAAGACAGCCTAATGTAGAAATGGTGGCATGGCT